>VUQK01001608.1:42845-65436 GCA_015106715.1 Bujurquina vittata
TATAAGAAACATGCCCATTTGTGACATGTAAAATCTTTTGAAAACCTTTACAGTAAAGCCTCTTTTTTTTTTTTTTTCCCCCCCCTGTGCAGTGATTCGTAGATGCAGAGCTTTGCCGATTTTAACGTGAGGCCTCTTGGTGTGGCATAAACCTCCTGGAAGC
Source organism: Bujurquina vittata (assembly GCA_015106715.1). Taxonomy (NCBI): domain Eukaryota; kingdom Metazoa; phylum Chordata; class Actinopteri; order Cichliformes; family Cichlidae; genus Bujurquina; species Bujurquina vittata. The sequence goes on from VUQK01001608.1 coordinate 43,009, forward strand.
TGTGGAGAGGTTTTAATCAAGTGTGAAATCCTTTTGGGGTAGATTCCTACACGACTGTGCTTGTGCTTAGAAGCGTACCCCTCAACCCTCTCTCCGGCTCTCCTCCCATGAACATCTTTTTGTAGCAAGGGTCCATTTCGCTGCAGTGATGCATACAGACAATGCTCTTAGCGGAACTGAGAAAATGAAACTCCAGTCATCTTGCATGAGGCAATAAACCCGCGCACACCGATGCGTGCACGCTCGCACTTTTTTGTCGGCTCCCCGTCGTTTCTCGTGGCTCCAAATTCAGTTTCCTTGTTTTTAATAAACCATGTGAGTGCGGTTCATTCATTCGAAAAGAATATTAGTTCACTGACATTGACCTACTAAACAAATAGATAAATTTGCCACTTAAGCATATTGATATAATTAAGCATGAATAAGAACACTGCTCAGTTGTGAAGTGAATGTATTAAATAGCCTAAAAATCTAGCTGTTTAGGATTACAGGAACAATGAGATTAACTGCAACAACAGATGAAGCTATGCGTTCTTCATTGCCCTATTATTATTATTATTATTATAATAAACAAAGAGGCAATTGCATATGGATTACCCATGGGAAATGAATATTTTAGACACCAGTAAGGACAATGAATTAAGCTAAACAACACCAATAATTTCAGAGCTTTTAACATTTTTAACACACATGCTTCTTCCCACTTTAGCTTTTGATTGACTGAAGTCTTCTTGAACCAGATGCGGTTTTTGCAGCCTCAGAGATCTGGCATTTTGTGAGATAATTATCTCGCCACTGGTCATGAGTACAATACTGATGGTGTGTCTCGCAGGCTTTACAGTCAAGCTGGCATTTTCTCTGTTAGCTGTGAACTCTTTACCACCGCCTCTAATACGTCATCTCTTGTGGTTACATCATTGACATGCACCAGCATCTTTCAGCGCGGGGCTTTCTGCTTTCTCTGCGAGAACATTTCCTTTCATTCACACACTGTCCTGTACCCACAAACACAAGACGGCGCTCTCATGACGGATGTCTTGTTTGATGGTGTGGTCAGTGTTGTGGCATTTACAGTAATGCATTTATCACAGCAATCAAAACTTTACATGTCAGCGACATTGGAGGCACACGGATCTCAGCTGTCTGCTCTTCAGACATTGATCTGGCTGTCTCAGACTTAGTCTGCAGGGATAACAAAGATAAATTGAGTGGTATTTCAATTTAATATGGGCTGTGTGTTTAGTTTGTCAACAGGTGGCCTGCTTAACCAGTATACTCCCTGCCAGCCGAGCTTGTGAATAAATAAATGGGTTCTTTGTCGCTTTTGCAGACATGTGGGAAACATGTCAGATAGCTGAAGCAAACTTATTTTGGAAGAGTTCAGAGGTTCCATATTAAAACGAGGTCACTGGGTCATGGACCCATTTATTTAATTAGGAACTGCTGAATAAAAAATTGATGCGAATCAAGGGCAGGGAAACTCATTTCAGGACTGTCAATCAATAACTCATTCAGCAGTGGTTTAGCCCAAAGGGATCCAACTATTCTCTCTGTAACCAAACACTGTACTTCTCCAGTGTGCGTGGCTGTTGAATTATGTCCATTCTTGTCGTATTTATTTATTTATTTTTTTTGGTTCATGTCGACACATGCTTGGAGCGCCAGTTACAGCATGCAAATTACAAGTAATAGAAATTAACACACTGCTGTTGAACATGTTAACAACATGATGATATATTACAAACATAGCAGACAAACTGCTGTTGGATACTTCTAAATGACATAGACACAGCATGCCGCCTCTTGAATGTATCACATCAGCTCGTGGGCTACACACACAGTAGTGCTCATTACACAGTGCATAGCAACAGCTACATAGCAACTGCTGCTTACTGCTTAGCAACAGCTGCAAAGATCTCAAGGAGGGGGGTGGGTTTCATGGGGTGTTTCAAATGACACCATTTCTGTTCATAAATGCCTTTTTACAACTTTTTTTTTTTTAATGAAAATTGTTCCAGTGTTTGTCGCTGTGAAGCTCTCTCTGATGGTGCTGTTTGCTCTCTCCTGCCCACAGATATCCGCTCCCTCCCTGATGTGGCAATGACTGGAAACTGCACAACCGAGTGCAGTGAACTGGGCCACTCAGACGCCTGCTGGATGCCTGGGCATCCCTCCCCTGTACGCAAGACCAGGAACCCCCCGAAACTCTCCACCTTCGTGCCTTACCAGGAGAGAGGGAGCCTGGGACGCCTGGCTAATGGGAACGCCAGGCTGGGTGGTGAGGAGCATCGGCCGCGCCTTCCACCCTCCCGCAGTGCCTATTCCAACAGTGGTCATGACGCCAATCAGGACTGCCCCTTAGAGGAGATGCCCCTGAGCGTAGCCTCTGAGTTTCCACCCACCTCTCCTTCTGCTCACACTCCAAAAAGAGAAATTTACCTGTGAGGAACATATTCATCTGATCAATACACAATTAAAGAAAATACACACACACCCTTGAGAAGGAGAAACAGGCTGGTCAAAGCCAATGCCCAATTTGAAATTAACAATAGGCTGTGACTCATTCAGTGACTGGCATGAACACTAGTTTTTGTCATTTTCTCCTTAAATTATTAATTTATTGGCATATTTATGAGTGATTCCGCAAAGTTAATTGATTCACTCACTCATTTATTTATTGGAAATCTTGATGGGATACAATTCAGACAGATGAATAGGAAATGCAGATTGAAACTAATCATTATTGTAGTTAGCCAAGTTCCATTCTGTGAAGTGGTCTCTTGAATTTGAAAGTCGTGATCAGTGCTCTTGTGCCATTACTACATATAATTTAATAGACATTCAATCAGGCCATATCAGAAGGCATAACACTTTTGACTAACAATCAAATGAAATGGTCTATCTTAATGTACAGTGCTGTAAATACATTTGAATGGTGTGTTCTACATATATTTTTGTCTGGCATAAGCTGAAAAAAATGCCTCAGAATTTTAGCATATTTAAGCTTTTCTTTATGCTGCTGTTTAAACTTGATTAAAAAACCATCTCCCGGAGTGGAGCTCAATATTGTGGAAGGCATTTATCCGCTTCACACAATCACACACACACACCCCCTTCGACCCCTAATCATAGTAGAATGGCCTTTACCTCTGCTCCCTGTAGAGCTCTTCCACTTGGTGGAGAGAGCTGTGTGGCAGCATTTAAACTGACATTATGTCCCACTGACTCGCAGCACTGTGACCTATCGTTCATCATGAAAACGGTTGACTTGGCCACAGTACCCCAGAGTCACAATGACCAAACGCAGAGTGCTCACGAGACACATTCTGATTGGCTTTTTACTCGCTTGATGACAAAATACAAGTGGATCAGTTGAGAAAGCTCCTCTCTTTTCTGACAATCCGATGAGCTCTCCGTGTAACTCGCAGTTCACTTTTCTAAAACTCGGAGTCCTTTCCTCTCACAGTGTTTACGGACTTGTGTCGATCTAATGAATGCCTAAGGAATTATTTACAGGAAAGGGCGCTTTAGTGTTGAGAGACACTAGAGAGAAGAGTGCTTATTGAACGTGAAGATGATGTAAACTGGAATAGGCGCTCTATACCACCCCCCCCACCCATGATAATTATTAGCTCTCACTAGATAGATACTTCCTCAGAGGTGAATTCAATACACACTGAAATCAGTGAAGTAACCATGTGGGCCTGACATGACGGATTCCAAAAATAATGGCCGAAATAAATATTTCATTCATTTCATTAATTAATACCTGCAGATACAGTGAGTCGCTGAGCTTAAACATAGACAGTAAGACTCGATTTTGCTGCAACCCCCTGTTAATTATATATTTCGTTGTATTGAGGACAACATGCTTAATAAGTTATTAGGCATTTATCCTCCTCTGGCTATTGAACAGAGAATAAAAACAGGGCATGCCCATGGGCTTCATTTATCTTCACAAAGATTTTCCAAGTGAATCTGAAGGATACTGTGTGTCTGAAGGACACTATGTATTAGTCAGTAATTGGATGTTAATGATGACTCCACTAGCCTGCCTTACAACATTGAAGAGCTAGTCGTTGTCTTTGATTTAAACATTGATTTGATTAGATTTGTAGATGCCTTTCACCTCTGTATAGTATTTCCACAGTGTGACTGTGTCTCTGGATAAGGGTGGAAGAGCCTCGAATGGACATTTCCTAATTAGGGTGAGTAATAAGTCCTGAGCTAGGGCATGTGTGAGCATACCCCAGGACACGGCACCAACCAGATAATGCAAATCCACCCACAGAGCTACAATCAGTTAAATGGGGGATTTTATTTTATTTATTTTTTTTATCAGCACTTACCTCATCATGCTGCCATTGAAAACTGCGTTTAGAATAATTAAACAGCAAACATATGGAAATTACTGGACATGGCCATGATTAAATAAGGTGGGCGATTATCCTGCCTTGAGGGGGAGAAAGCACATTATGCTGTTTTCAAAGCCATTTAGCGACTTACATAAAATTCAAACAACAGCCATGATACACTGTGATTAAACCCCCACGGCTCTCCCAAGCTCCCCTCTCATAGCTGTGGCTAGGTGCTTCATGAACTGAAAACAGCGAGTAGGATCACTGACCTGGAATTAACGACAAGTGAGAAAGATGGCAACGAGTGATAAAAATCCGTGTCACACAGCTTCAGTCAAAACTTGATCCGTTTAAAGTGTTTTGACTCGATTCAGATTCAGCTCCCGAGTTCCATCTTAACCTGATTCCAGCCCGATTCCATCTGGAATCCACGTTTCGATTTGTGTCTTTGATCACCAAAATGCGACATAAATAGTTTTGAGCAGCTATGTCAGAACTGCGGCTGCTGATCCAAATGGATGGCAAGAGTTTGATTTATGTCCAAAACAAAAACAAGCTTGGGTTTCTTTTCCCACTCTCTTGAGTTGGACTCGCTTGCTCCAGCCAATAATGACCTCCTGCTACTCACTTCTGGAACAATACATCACCAGGTTTGACCTTTCTTTTGAACTCATGCTGAATGAACTGTGGTTACTTCTTTCTTAAACACAGAACAGTTCTCCTTGATCCAAGTAAGAGGACATCACGGAGCACCTAGATACACTCGAAACTATGTTCAATAATGTTTAATTTGTACTTAACATTGATTTAATGTTGAATTCACTTGAGTATCTTTTGCCTATCTGTAGTGTGTATTGTATGGTGATCATATCTGTGGACAGATGGACAAATTACCGTTCTGAAATTGGCAAGATTTTTTTTTTTTATTTTACCGATCAAAGACTCTTAGCAAACTGGTTGTGTGAAAAAAAATAAAGAAATCTGTTGGTGGTGTAGTGTACATAGATCTCTACAACGCTATGCCTGCTGTCAGGCAGGCAGTGATTTTAGCATGAATTCCAAAGATAATTGGTAGATACTGTTTACTCTTTTTTCTTTATTTTAACTTTCTGAAATGTCAGTGCTGGTTCATATTCAGAAGGCCCTGTCCCAAACGAACTGAAATTATCTGAACATTTCATCTTTTTCACAGTTCATCTAGAACAAAGACAATTGCCTTGAAAATATGTCTTTGCAAGAGAGAATCTAGTTGTTATCCTAATTGTTGGTATATTTATATAGGATAAAATGCTTGTGATGCCATGTTTTTGTACAGTTTTATGTACATACAATTGAAGCTTTCTAAAAGTTCAGAGAAAAGCCGATGGCATATAAAAATTGTAACATGTTTTCTTGAGATGTGCACATCTTGCCTTGGTTGGATTGACCTTTGCTGAGTCAGTGTGAATGTGGCCGTTCTATGCCTGCACTGTAGTCATTCACCGGCTCCCACCTCCTGAGGACTTAATCAGTTTTTATGTTTATTGTGAACAGTGGATTGTCTTATCTTACCAGTTTGTTAAAAAATCCTGTGTTCTGCTTTGTTCTGTTTCCGCATGTTGACAAATTCTCTTGTAATACTGTAAGTCCTCATGAACTTTGTAATAAAATCACTTCAGGGAAAAATGAATGCTGTCAGTGCTTTTTCTTTGTTTTCTATTATTATTCATCACTTCTGATTGTTAAACAAGTGTTTGGGTGTTACATTTTTGTAAAAGGTTTGGCAGCCTTAGCGATACGTTGTGGAAATCGCATCTCACTCCAGGACCTAGGCTCATTAAGAAGAGCTAGTATTCCTGTCATGTGGGAACAGGCGCCTTATTTCTGAGTCAGGAAGCCCCTGAATGTCGAGAGGGAAGCATTCCGGAGGTTGAAGTGGGAAAGTCCCAGGACCTGTGTTCGCTACTTCAACTAGAAAAACAATGTGCCAGAATTACACAGTCCCAGTCATGCACTTAACAGAGAACATTCATTCAAAATGCTTGTTGCTACATATTCAGTGCAAGCTTTACAAGACTGCTGCAATGGTGTTAATATGTATGCGAGTATGAGATATTTATATGCCTTTGCTTAAAGTCAGAGAGAATGGATTAAAAAAAAAAAAGAAGCTATATTCTTTGTGCTGTTTTTGTTTTGCTTTATGCATACCTACAATGTGTGATCACTGGAACATAAGCTGTGAACTTAATTGACTTAATCACAGTTGTAGCCGATAGCATATTAGTTAATTATGTGTGAACTACAGTAATGTAATATGAGTAACTGAGAATTGAGTGCTCATTTTTTCTGTGCTTTTTATTTGTTTGTTTTTTTCTTCTTCTTTTGGGTAAAAAAAAAAATCGTAAGAAAATCCTTACAAACCCACAAAATTGCTGAATTTACCAGTGGGATGGATGGTATCTAATGACAAGAGGCTGTCCTAAAGAGGAAAGTGAAAAGATGCAAACAGTTTATAGTAATGGCAGCAGCTCTGTGAGGCTGTAATACTGCACCCTCTGAATCCATCCTCCAAACTGCTCAGTGTATTTGAGGTGCCAACGGGGGAGACAGACGCATGAATGTCTGTCTTCAGCACCTTCCCCGACTCCTCCTGGGGGATCTCCAGCCAATCCCAGAACAGCTGCTAGTTTCAGCAAGTACTAAGTCAGCCTCTGCCCAACGAGCCGTTCTTGGTAGACTTCGGAAGATGGGGGGGGGCAACTCGAATAAGGTGGACCTCCCTTAAAAATGGTTGCTTGCTGAATTTACGCTGTAGCAGGTCTACTCCAAGTTCCTCGTGGATTTCCAAAATTGTCACACAATCCTGGAGAATAAGAGCTTTGCCCTGTGGCACAGCTGCCTCTGCATTTCCTTTTCACCACTAAGGTACAGTACAGCACCTCACTGTCGCATTATCGCTTTCTGCCATCATGTCCCCCGAGTCCAAGTACTTTAAGAAATGTTTGATACCTCATGTTATACGATTTGAGAGTGCTCTCCTTTGGCAGAGGAGAACAGTGCCATGCAAATTTAGAGGTGCTGGTCACATTCCAGATATATTACACTCTGCTGAAAAATCATTCAAATCAGCACTGGAGGTCCTCATGAAGGAGGCCCAGAAGAACAATGTCGTCTGCAAAGCAGAGCCGTGATCTCCAGGTTTTATTCAAGCTGTGTCTTGAAATTATCTCCTTAAAAAAAAATTGCCACCCATCCTGGACAGGCCCACGATGCATAACGTAACAGATGGCAGAAGTGGCTCTAACATCCCTTACTTCTTAAGAGCTACAGAATCCCTTGGGTAACCCGGGCATAAGCCTCCTTTTAGTCTGCAAACCAATCCAAAGTAAATTGGACTGGCAGACTTCCAGCCCCCTTGATCATTTGTTGGAAAGTTAAAAAGCTGGTCCACTGTTCTACAGCCTCAAAAGAATCTGTGTTGCTCCTTTGAGAGCTCAGACATGACCATCCGTTTTAAGCTCTTTTCCAGAACCCAACATAGAGCGGGAGGCTGAGGACACAGGCAAACACCTTCTGATCCCCTCTCTTAAAAAACAGGGAGCACCACCCCAGTTTGCTGGTCTACAGGCAAAAGCAGATCACATAACAGGGTTCAGTGCTTCAGAAATCAAACCATCCAGTGCCATTCCCAGCAAACAGTGGACTAGGCTAATGTACCTACACATATGCACATCATAAGTTTGCTAAACCAACCAGACAAACTATAGATAGTAATTCATCTTGAAATACATGAAGGTAATGCTGGCCCTAGTAAAAGTCCATGGATCTGCACCTGGCATTCACACACCTGTTATAGCTTGAGTCAACATATAGCTTTAGTATAGAGAGATTTCAGCTTTTCATAAATTATCTCAGTAAACATTGCCACAAAACGGACACTGAGTAAAAAAAATGATTCATCACATTTAATTGGATGTGTTAAGGGTCACTGTTTTCATTCCTAAATATTTAGTTTCCAAATACAATATCATGTTCACTTTGGCATCAGATCTGGCCATGTGAATGTGAGGATATAATGTAATAAAACAGAGGCAGCATATTATTTACTTAGTACAGCGAGCATAATACTTTAGAGGCACTGAACGGCTAATTAAGAGGAAGGGAAGCACGTCGCTCTTTTGCGCCCTTCGGTTCTCACCTTTTTGTCTTTAAGTGGGAAGATCTGTGATTGTCAAGATGCAAACTGCTATCATAACTGTGAAAGCTGTCAAAATATTCACACTGTATGCGCACACACTAAAAGGGCCTTAAAGGCTTGGACATTCATTTACACATACCATTACAGGCCAGCACAAGCCCATGTCTCTTGAGAATGCAGCGTACCATATGTTCTTGGATATAGAGTTTTACATAATCTTTTTGCTCATGTGGACCTTGCCTTATACTGCAGTGCTTAGCACAAACTGAGGCAGAGTTACATGTGCTTTGTTGAGAACAATGCACACTGGAAAACGGGGGTAAAGTGCTGACTTGAACCACAAAATAAACTCTAATAGAGACCTTGACATCTTACATGCTCTGGAAAGTGCATGGCATAATTGTAAGTTTTTCTCAAAGATGGAGGATTAAAAGTGAAAAGTAAATCATACTGGACTGGAGAAAACTCCAAGGGATGTTAGGGAAGAAGTGCGAATTCTGCTTTAACAAGGTACGGCTCCAAGACAGCAAAGATCTAACACCCTTTTATTTAATGATAAGGCGAGAAAGGGATTCATGTTTGTGATTTTACAAGACTTTGTCTTAAGGCATGTCTTAGGGTATCTTAAGAATCACCCCACATGGAGGAAACTCTGCACAACATTGCATATCCATTCTTACGACCCCTGACAGAATATTCTGGCATACACTATTTGTCGTCGTGGACAGCTGTGCAGTCGCATCCCAGCCCTTTCTACACAATGTAATATTGTTAAAACAATATCTTGCTGACAAAGTGTCAGGTTATATTGAATACTGGAGAAGAGGTGCCTCACAGGCCAGTCGCTGTCTTCACACAAACGCAGAATTAAGCAGAAAGCCCACGCAAACACGACTTAACCTAAAACTTGCATCAATCTTATTTTATCTCATGTTCGTGCAAGCGCTTGAAGAGGCACATTTGTTTACACCAGCATTCTCTTTTCATACTGTTCTTGCAAAAGGACCTTGCACGAGTAACTTTGCTGAGTTTATCGGCTCTGATGCCATGCTCAACTTGCTGCTAATTTTAGCCTTCAGCTTCCCAGGGAGTGAGAGAAAGCCGATATTATCAATAGCATCTAACCTTAAAGCTGGACAGGGACTGCTGTGATAGAAACTGAAAAAAAAAATGAAGCTTTCTGATGAAGCATGAATGGACTGCATGACAGACCGATAAGTGAAGAACTACTTTATGCTTTATAGTTTCATGTATCTTCTTCTTCTTCTTTTTTTTTTCTTCACCATTCCCAGATATTTTGTGATCTCAATAGCACTGGCTCAATCGTTACTTTGGTATTACAACATTTCTATTCTCCACTGCATTTTGACTCGGGATAAGGGTTCCATTTTATAATTTATTAGTCTATTAAACCCGCTCGCCATTTCGCTCCACTGTTGTAGTGAAAGATGACATAACTGGCACCTTCAAGACCTATTTGCTTCTGGAAATTTCTCCTGTGGCAGGAACTGAGCTTCTCAGAGTTGTCTGGTGATGCTGGCTTTCTATCTATCAATTATTTATGCGTCTATGTTCTACTGGAGACCCTTCTACTTGAGGGATGTGCTGTCTCAGTATTATGGTTATTATCTGCTTTTTGACTCATGGAAGTGTTTTGCTATTCAGGGAAGTCAACTAGAATTGGACGAGAGAGACCTAAGACCATGTGGTAATTGACAACACTATGAAGATGGGGCCAGGAAGATGATAAATTGAAGATGTTAAATTGAATCAATAACTCCATACATATCTCATGAGCAGCCTGACTTATAATTCCGTTATAGGGATCATATTCCCTTAACAGCCTGGCAGCCCGGCCGCACCTGTGGTCAAATTCGAGCTTGTTGTTGAATGAAAAACTGTGAAAATCAAGGTCTGAATTGTCAAGAAATCTTGAGAATTGACCATTAATAAGAATTATTTATTTCCCCGCTATGTTATCTGAGTTCTATTAGTTATTGCATTTCTATGACTTAGTAACTGACAGCAATTTCTACACATTGCAAGCTCAATGCCACACATAGAAGCTGTGTGTGATGTTACCTGTTCTCGTGTGAAATAAAAGTCTCCACATTAGAACAATGAGCAACAGATTTTTTCTCAACAGTCTTTTTGGTTTGGGTAAACTGCAGTTTATACATACTGTAAGTCTGTCTAATTTCTCACACAGGTTTACTTTGAATGCACAGAGAGACTTTACTGTAGAACGTTGTGTATTTCCTCAGTCTGCACATTGGTTAGAATAAAGTCTGAGTATGTTTCCCCTAAAATCTTGACAATTCTGTGTACAACCATAATTGTGAATATTACAAGGTCATAATATTCAAACAGTGAAAAAAGCCATCCCTGAATCATTGGGGATTTTGAGACATTCCCTTTAGCAAGTTTTTTTGCTTTATTTCATCCATTACTGACCGTTAAGGCTAATGCAACACATCGGCTACGCTCTGCCTATCTCTCTGTTTTCCTGCTGGGCATAGTGTGTCCTACTTGGAACACATGACACACATGGATGCGGACCATTGGCAAAAAGAAAAGAGAGAGCAATTTCTTTATAAATGATTTTTCAAAATAACCAAACTTTAACAAAAACTTGGGCTGGAGTGCGGAAAATAAATTGAAAAAGCTGAATTTTGTTGGGGCCTGTGGACACAGGTCAGCTTGGAGAACTGTACTGCTATCACGAAACTTTGTGGGCATCTGTAGTTGACTGAGGATACATAAGGATTTGCAGAGCTATACATCAGTAAGATAGGAGGGTAAAAAAAAAAAGACTAGCCTCCTTCTTTGTTCAAACTGTAAGACGGAAAGCTTTCAAGACTGCACCCCAGCACAGTTACTTTTAATCTTGTGCACTATAGTGTACTCGAGAAGTGGCGTACCCGAGTCTAATCCTGAAGTTTGGAGGAAAATTGTTTCTCTGGTGGATTGTAAAGGCCTTATGCTACAGGTTTGCATGGATCTTTCAACTTTGCAACATTTCCACAAATATATCTATTACTGTATAGATATTCATTATGGAGCTGCAGGGAGCACCGCCGGGAAACACTGCTCTCCTGTAGCCTTTTCCTCAAGATGAAAACACTACTCAGCTACCGCTGCTGTTGCCTTGGAAACCTGGTCACTCTCACTCTTTTACCCACACTCTTCACCACTCGCTTCATTAAGTGCGTTGCTCCTGGCAATTAGAATAAAACCAGCGGCAGGGCTGGCTGTCTTGAAATGCAGTCTCCAATTAAATACTTTCAAATAGCAATGTTTTCTTTCAAGCTACATCTGCTTTCCATATAATAAACCATGCATCTGGGACCTACGCTTCTAAAAGTCTACACTGTGCTTGCCATACCATTGAGTGACTTCAAAAATCGATGGCTTTTAGTACCGTGAATACAAATGTAACATGGATCAGACGCCGCCTTGTTACCAGTGATGTTTTTTTCTTTTCTTGCTCTGTGCTCAAATAGTCAAAACAATGTTCTAGACATTGTCACGGTTATTTCACAAGAGCAGAAAATGCCTGAATGATCAATGCAAATCTGCATCTTTGTCTGTGCACTTCTATTCCAAGTACATTGAGAAACAGGCAGAAGCTTTTTTTTTTCTTTGCTCATCCATTCAAGGCCATTACTATATAAATGATTGATAACTGAAATATAGGTGGAATTAATGATGGTCCTTAATGAAGTCTTTTAGTCTGATCAAATTCTCCAATTTATATTACTTCCCAGCTTTTTTACTAACTGAGCAGGTTATTATTGCATTAAAATTGATGAAGTAAATTAGAGTGAATCATCATCACGGGACATTTGCTTTAAGTGAAAAAGTACTCTGCAGAAGTGCACTTGGTATGTTTCTTGTACATCGACATTAATTTAACCTTGCCTATCAGCTCCTCACATGTACTAAAATGAGAGGGAAACATATATATTATACCCTCACCAGCCACTTCATTAAGTACACCTTTTCAAAAGCCCGTTAATGCGAATCATCAATCAGTCAATCACACGGCAGCGACTCAAAGCATTTAAGCATGCAGACATGGACAAGACAACCTGTTGAGGATCAGAAAGGCAAAGAAAGGTGATTCAAGAGACTCTGAACGTGGCATAGTTGTTGATCTCAGAGGTCAGTATTTAAAAAATGCTGATCTATTGTGCTCCTCCCACACAACAATCTCTACGGTTCACAGAAAAAGGTCTAAATAAGGAAAAATATGCAGTGAGCGGCAGTACTCTGGCCCAAAATGCCTTGTTGATGCCAGAGGTCAGAGGAGAATGGCCAGATTGCTTCGAGCTGACAGAAAGGCAACAGTAACTCAAATAACCACTTGTTACAACCATGAAATGCTGAAGCCAATCTCTGAACACACCATACGTCAGGTCTTAAAGCAGATGGACCACAGCAGCTACTATAGTGACGCTCCTGTCAGCTAAGAACAGGAAACTGAAGCTACAATTCACATGGGTTAATGTGACAACAGAACATTGGACCACGTTGCCTGGTCTGATGAGTCTTGATTTCTGCTGCGACATTTGGATCGTAGGGGCACAATTTGGCTCAAACGACCTGAAAACATGCATCCATCCAGCCTAAACAGTTCAGGCTGGTGGTGCTGTAATGGTGTGGGGAATATTTTCTTGGCCCATGTCAGCCCCCTTAGTAACAACTGAGCTTCATTTAAATGCCACAGCCTACCTCAGAATTGTTGCTGACCATATCCATCTCTTTATGACCACAGCGTGCCCAGCAAGATAATGTGCCATGTCACAAAGGTCACATCTTCTCAAACTGGTATCTTGAACGTGACAGTGAATTCACTGTACTCAGATGGCCTCCAGAGTTTCCAGATCGCAATAGAGCACCTTCAGGATGTGGTGGAACAGGAGATTCATACATTTACTTCCAGCCAAATAAACCGCTTTAACAGGCAAACAAAACTGTCAAATGTCCACAGTTTCGTGGTGGAAATGTTGAAAAATAAACTTCTGAATTAATTTCTTCACTTGAACAAGTGCTTGTCTAAACAGAGCCGGTGCCTGAGAGCTTTCTTTTTTTATTAATTCAAAAGATGAGGTTCTCTGCCACCAAGATTGAATACATGTTAAGATGCTCTCAGCAAGATTAATTTTAGTTTGTGATAATGACTTTCTTTATAAGGAAAAGTCTGAGAGGTTGACGGATAGAGGCTTTACTTAAAACAAGGATATTATTAAAAAGAAAGTACACATTGAATCAGACAACAGGTCCGAACACTTCTTGTGCAAATGGCTGTAAAGCAAACATCTTGTAAGTGTTTTTGCGTCTCAGAGAATTCTAATGGGAATATCACTCAAAGGAGGTTTGGGGACAATCTGCATTTCTCCTTATCTAAACTAAATATGATAAAAGAAACTAAAATTATAACTTCCTGATGATCTTTTTTTGTTATATAAACAAAGAAAGCATTGCTAATGCTAAAAGTGCAAGCTGTGTGTAAAAGCTACACAATTTAAACTTTTTCTTCTGTGCAGCATCAGCACAGTTATCTTAACCATTTAAAATACTTTAATTGGAATATTGCAAACATATTTTTAAGGCAAGAACGTCGCACCAACAAGGTAAAACATAAATGGACAAATAACATCTATTACATTAATGGGAATCGTATTATATCAGAATTCGTATTATTTTGCCAGAAGCTACAAATTCCCATTACATGAATGGCTTATGACTTTATTGGCACATTAAAACATCATCAATAACATTATATTCGGCACATGCATCATTCAAAGCTGGAAGGCTCAGTTATTTGATTAGAGCTCCATTTTTCACTGCAAATCTCAAATTTCCGCACTGTTAACTGCAGAGAACGAACAAAACAACCCTCCTTGTCCACAGGTACCAGTGAGCCCCTGTGATTCTCCCTCGAGCACCTGCTGGCTTTCGGGGTCGGGGCTGACGAGTTAATGCGGTTCAGGTGTTGTAATTGAAGATTGCCACCAGCTGGTTGTGGTGTAGCTTGGCAGGGCAGAGAGAGCGCAGTTGGCTGTTGGGCTGAACAGGTGAGCGGCGCTTCAGTGCTTCTGGCCCCGGTTCACAACAAGACCCTTGTTTATAGAAGAGGCACTTGTCTCTCTCTAGGCAGATAAGGACTCTAACAATAAAATAAAAAAAAGTAAAGAATGAGTGCTTCATTGAATATTAATTTGAAGCTGAAGACACTCTAAAATGAAAAACCTACTAACCTCATTAGCATCATGCAGTTGAGCATTTGAAGTAGAAAGCGAATGGAGCCAAAGTATCAAACCCAATTTCATTGTCCAAATACTTTCTGGGATGTCTGTAGTACCAAATATTCACTTAGATTAATATAAACCGCCCACACACTCGAAGGCACGTGGGCCAGTCGCAATCAGTATCGGATTTAAATCAGCCACAAATTCCGTTCCAAACTCTACACAAGCCTCTCTGTTAGCCAGGGAGAGCTTGTTCACTAACTCTTTGTAGACTTAAAGGATATATTTAATTCTTCCCATTTACATCTCTGAACCTGATAAACATGACATTTATGCAGTAATCTAATAAGCCGCTGCTACAGGTCCAAATAGAATTAACACAGTTTGCACTGGCCTAAGACACATTAGCAAATACATATATGTCCTCAGAAATCGAGATGCCCACCTTCTCTCATTAACAACATCGGAGGTCATGGAGGGATTTTCTTTCTTTTTTTTTCTTTCTCATCTAGCCACTTAATTTTTTGGTAACATACCCTGTCAGAAATCCAGCAAAACCTATTACAGTCATGCACATATGTTTATAAAATTCAGAGCATTTTATTAAGAGCTTATATTTTATATATGAATACATGAAAACACTAATGGGGATATCATGAAAGTGTCGCATGCAACTGAACTAATCTCGAGTAGGCAGGCAGACTGGAGTGCATACTGCAAATACAAACACCAATTTTCTTCATCTTTTTATGAGGCTTTTTTTTTTTGCTGCCAGAGGGACATAGAAATGTGAACACAGAGGGAACAAACAGTTGCTGATACTGCCCAGTGAAAATGCTGCAGGCAAAGAAGTTTACATTCCCTGGTTATGGATCAGTTTGTGTAACCATTGGCATTCCCTGCAGCTCTCAAGAAATTTGAAATTGATCATTGCATTTACACGCTGTGGCACCCGGGCAGGGATGGGTGCAAGCCAGCACCTTACGCGTCTCAAACAACTACAGTGGCACTGCACCGTGAGAAGCTGCAGCACTCTGCACAGAGAGTCAATAAACAGTTACTTGGGCCATTGGGTTGTTTGTCAAGTGCAATTACAGGAAAAAATATTTTTGAGACTGATGTCACAGTTCAAAACAGGTACAGACTGGAATAGAAAGTTAGAAAGCGAGAATATTTTATTTTTTAACAAAGGTTAAATGAGGGCAGGGAATATGTGCATGAAGCAGATGAAGGATAATGCCACACACACACATATATATATATAAATATTAATGCATGTAAGGTGCTAAAAAGTCAAAAGGAAGATTGCTTATTGTTAAAAAAAAAAGAAAGGAAAAGAAACACAAGTAGGTTACAGAGTGTATTCCCCTCAGATTCAAGAATTACCAACAAGTAAAATAGCATGACATATTCAAATAAGAAGACTCTTAGAGCCAATGAAATGTTAAACAGGAGCTATGTGTAGAACACTGTAATGCCCGAGGACATTATAGTCTGTTGTTGGAAGATAGTCTTGGTCTATTATACTTTTATACGCATGGTTTGTAATTAAATATTAAGTCTAATTTGCAGAATCTTTCCTAGTAATTCACAGCATCAGAGTAACCTTCAGTAACATCAAATGGTGTGACATTATATTTTAATCATTATCCAAATAAAAGTACAGTAGAGGCTCTCACGTCTAGATTTTTCCTTTTAATATTACCAGTGGTGCACCGACTGCACGGTGTACGGCTTCTAGGTATTTGACAGTGAAAGCTGTTTCAACATTTGAAGTGTTTCATTATGTTTAACTAAAAAGTAAGAGAAAGCTTGTTGGGGAGTTTTTCAAAGAATTATTAGCTTTTTTAACATTAGCCCTTGTAACAGTTCCTCAAGTGCAGAGTTCACAGCCCAATCATCTGACACTTAAAACTAATCACCTGCCTCATACAATCTGTCAACCTTTTACAGAAGCCTCTAGGTGATAGAATAATTGGTTGCGGTTCACTTTCTTCTAGGAGGGAGATGTTGTAGTTCCTTTTTGTGCCTTCTTCTCTCTCAGGGTATTTTGGTTTAATTGATGGCAGAATCTTGTTCAAAACAGAAACACTCAGTGACATTATCAGGCAGCGGGTTGACTTTGGTGAGAGCCAACTGTCAACTTGAGCAGATCCCAATAATTGATTGGCTCAATATCCTAATGCCACATTTTTCTCTGTGTGAGGCTTAGCATTGTTTGGTTGCAGCAACCTATTATTTCACCAGGGGGTTTATTGCCAAATTAATTTGCGAGTTCTTACCAGCCTCATAACTAACATACTGCACTGTTTAAACACTGCTGATTTTGTTCATAATTCAATGATGAGAGTGAAAGTGGCTATTAAAACAGGAGTCCAAATATTATCATTATTTTGAATTGGATAGAAGGTCAAGGAGGCTTTGGATTTTATAGTTTCTGAGCCTTTTAGTCAGTCCAACTTTTATTGACTAGTACTATCTGTGCTGAGATGCTCTTTCAGTGATCAATAATAAATACTGGCAAAGTGTATATTACTTTTTACAGTCCAGTTTTCCCCTTAAAGATAGCAAATGCTAGTTCTATGTTGAGTAAAAAAAATATAAAAAAAAGTCAGTCTCCCAGTTAAACCATGTGAAACATGTATTTTCACCTATTCAAATCCTAAATTGCCCCAATCATCCCCCATCACCCCACCCCCACATGCACCCCTGCCATACAGCGATCACAAGCTGATTGCTATCCTCATGAATTCCTCATCCTCTTCCCCACAGTGACAAAATGTAACCTTTGGGAGGAACTGACCCATCTCCTCAGGAACAGTCAGCACAGACAGCAAATTCAAAGAGACCAAGTCTTTTAAGAGGCAGCAAAAGGGCACCAGCTTGTTCAGCGGGTAGGGCTGGGTGGGGGTTGGTTTGCATGTAGTTCACGAATGTCAAACCCTTGGAGCTTTGCCTGTTCACCGTTTGATAATTGGTCATCTATCTACTCTCCTGTGATCACCAGTTTAGTTCCAGCTCCATGCGTCAGTCATTTATTTCTGGCCTCATTGGTGCTTGTTTGTTTCCAGTTGTGTAGTCAGCTGTTTACTTCTGCTTGTATGATCAGAAATTTATTTCTGGTGCTGCAGCCAGTAGTTTATGACTGGTCTCAAGGACATTGCAGAGGATTTGTAGTGCTGCAGCTATTTTCTGGCTGATTTTATTAATTGGCCTTAGACTTACTTAATGCACTGGAAACGCTCTGTTTTGGTCATAAATTCAAGCTGATGAGAAACAGAAAGCACATTTGTGTTTCCCCCCTCTCGACTATATATATATATATATATATATATATATATATATATATATATATATATGTATATGTATATATATATGTGTGTGTGTGTGTGTGTGTGTGTGTGCGTGTAAATGCACATTTGTATGGATCATTTCATGCTTTCATGCCAGCAAACAAGCGTGCTTGCATCCTCCCGCAACACTGCAAGTGCCTTCAAATAGGAGAGCAGTCGAGACTGTGAAAAAACACACGTGGAAAGAGAGAACACAAAGCCATGCCTTTTTGTTGCTATTTTTACTTGTTTGTTTGTTGCTGGGTTTGTTTGTTTATTTGTTGGTTTCTTTGTTTGTTTGCATTGCAGTGAGTAAGCTCTGGTTGCAAAATTAATTTGGGAGAGACACCCTCATGTGCAATATTAAGCTATAAGAGCCATGGTGACTATGAGAGCTCTGTTCATAGAGAGAAAGAAATAGGTAGTTGCTTCCATACTGACTGGAGATTGGAGGTTGATCCTGACATCTATGTGAGACCTTTATAAAAGAAACTGTCAAGAATTTAAACAGTTGATCAGAATTTGGGGTATAAAGTTCCGGAGGTATCTCCCAGTTTTGATCTCACAGCATTCCTGTGTTAAGGAAAAACAATGATCAACTGTAATGGGTTGTTATTCTCTTTTCGTAAACAAGTTTATTAAACCCAATGCCTTAAAATCACTCAGGGGGAAGATTTCAGTCTTTCATTTACATATAATGATTGGTTCAACTTATTGAATACCAAAATGGTATTCAGGGGAGATAAGAGCTAGATTCATTTCACATTTAATCATTAACTAATCCTATGGAACTCCTTCTCACACATTTAGACTCCATTTCAGAGAGCATCCCAAGTGAAAAAGACATTTTACTACACTTTTTTTTTTCCATGACAGGATTATAGCTGTCATACAGGATTGGTTTGAGAACACTGTGGTGCGTTACTGATAGTCATCCAGTTTGAGTTTGCTACCCCAGTCCTTGCTTAACATTCGTAAGAGACAACACAGGTCAATCAGCACTTATGTTCAGCTGGATGTTAGTTTAAAGCTGCGATAATGAATATTTAATAACAAAGGCAAGGATGACTGTGCAGCATGAAAAGGACTAATCACAGAGATGGCCGACGGGGAATTATTAGACTGCAGTTCGTCGTCAGGTTTTTTAGCTCATTGTTTTGGGTTTTTGATCTGAAACTTTGCTGTTTTGCTTCATCTGCTGCAACCATCTGTTTCAGTGAGAAGAACCAGCTAAGCAACACACAACAGAGAGACAAAGGTAGATGAAAGGTGGCGAACACAATGGAGGATTTTGTAGAAAGAGGAAAACATTTCCCTCAGGAGTTGGTAGAAACCAAAACAAAGCTAAAAAAGAAGAATAGTTGATAACTTCAGCCATTAGTAACGAAGTATTGTGGTATTTGTCACAGTAGATAACACTGGTACATGCTGTATACAATGAATATTTAGTAATAAATACCTCTACATAATCATTAGTTTGTGTGGTGCAACCCTGGTGGTGAGTAATACTCTATTTAGTACATTTATTTTAAAATCAGGAAAAGCTTGAATAGTTTGTGAATAGTTGATGCAGTTAAAGGAACACTTTTTAATCACAGTACAGTTTTAAGTTAACGAAACTTCGGGGATATGGATCTGTTCACTTAAGTAGCAGAGGGGGTTGCTATTCAGTGTCAGTTCAGTTCAGTTCAATTTTATTTATAAAGCACCAAATCCTAACAAACAGTCACGTTGAGGTGCTTAATATTGTAAAGTAAAAACCGAACAATAATTTTAGAGAAAACGCAACAATCAAAACATCCTCTGAGCAAGCACTTGGTGATAGTGGGAAGGAAAAACTCCCTTTGAATAGGAAGACATTTCCAGCACAGCCAGGGCAGTCATCTGCCATGACTGGTTGGGGTAAGGAGAGGGAGAGACAGGGCAAAAGGCATGCTTTCAGCTCCTTTTGTAGTCCAGGTAGGACAGGTAGTCCAACTCCTCTAGGGTGGCACATCAATATGTGTCATTGCCGGAAGGTTTGCAGCAGTCTCAAGAGCAAGGAGGAGACAGGGAGTTACTCTAGAAGAGCTGGACAGGACCATAGAAGGTCCTTAACCCATCAGCAAAACAGGTATCTGCTCCTGTGTTCAAGGAAGAACAAGAACTGCCAGAACCCTACGAAATGACCTCCCGCAGGTGTGAACAATCAGAAACAGACTTCATGAGGACCTGAGGGCCTGATGTCCTCTAGTGTTTACTGCCCAGCACCACTGAGCTCAAATTGGCATTTGCCTTAGAATGCCAGAATTGACAGATTTTTACAGATGAGAGCAGATGCACCATGAGCACACATATTCTGGCTATATTTGAATTATATTCCTACTGAATATTCCTAAATGCAGAGTCCCCGTATCAGTTTGCAGTTAAAATGTCATCTTTCAGCAACTGTGTAACTAGTTGTGGATGAATTTCTGAATTTTGTTTTAAAATTTTAGAAGTTCTGGCTGTAAATATTTAATATGAATTTTGGTGTATGGAGACTGCAAAAACTTTGCAACACATGGCCACAGATTTGCAAATTTTAATAATTTATCGCAGTTAATCATAAATAGACTGAATGGAAATGCCAACTTAGCCCCATTCAATCACAAACGGATAGCAGACTGATTCTGTCGTACTGCCTTTTTATTGCCATAATTTTAAAGTGGACATGAAACACTACATGTCTAAAGGCTAAGTTACACCATGGAG
The DNA here is from genome assembly GCA_015106715.1 of Bujurquina vittata. Classification (NCBI taxonomy): domain Eukaryota; kingdom Metazoa; phylum Chordata; class Actinopteri; order Cichliformes; family Cichlidae; genus Bujurquina; species Bujurquina vittata. The sequence goes on from VUQK01001608.1 coordinate 63,863, forward strand.
CCCTGCTTTAAAAACATATATCATATATTTAACACTGTCTGTGAAGCCGGATTTAAGAAATAAGTCTTTAAAGTTATAGTTTTTAGAGCATGCGTAGCTCTGCCGGAGATGTCATGGGGAACTTTTATCCAAATAGTTTTAGTTACTGCTGCTAGTAAAGCTGTATTACATTTATGTATATTCTGGCAAAAATATTTTTTTCATTATTAACAAAACTCATTAAATCAAAAAATTTTTAAGCGTGCTGTAGGATATTGATATTCTATGGGAAGCAAATTAGACAAAGTACATACTGCACTCTTGTTCAAGGGTGTGTACTACATAATGCCTCTATTTATATAATCTATAACAATAAGCCAGCCATAATTCATACTGACAAGGTATTCACATCATGTTACACTCGTGTATACATGAATGTAACTGCATATGTAATGTGCCCATATTATCAATGCATTATATATAACATCACTATAAAGGTCATCATGTACAACCCATAATGCAATCATGTTGTTTACATATGAGAAATGCTTCTGAGCAGAAGGTATGGCTTTATTATTGCTCAATGATGAGTCATAGTCTGTAAAATTTAGGGCCATGAGTCAACCGTGACCAACATATTAGACGATGTTTAGCCAATCAGAATTTGGCATCATAGCTAATCAATAAGGCTGCAGTTTAGACCTGTTAGTCTATTTATAGTAACATTTCTAACTCTTTACCTATAAATGTAGGATGCCCCAGTTTTTCATTATCTAGCTACTGCCAGCTGTTCAATGACCCAGGTCAGGTGTTAGATTTGGGGAATCCCCATTTTCTCCACTTTAGTCAATAATGGTCAAGTAGGTGTGAGCTAACACACAGCAGAATATGATCACATGATTAGGGTAAGCCAATCAGGAATGAAAAAGAGCTTGTATATAATTAGCATATATTGTGATAGCATTAGCAGCGTGAAATCCTCTACGTTGTTTACGCTCCACTTCAGATACGTACAGCCAAAGTGTACAAAACATTCAGGGATATGAATACCATATTGCATTTCTTTGAAGAGTAAAGCACACAAATGGCAAATTTGTCTGTTTACTCAGCTGTTTCAGATTCAAGAAGATCTACAGTGGTGTTTGTCCCCTTCCTCATGTCCTGTTTTTTTGCATGTTTGTCACACTTAACTGTTTCGGAACATCAAACCAATTTAAACAATAGTCAAGGACAACACAAGTAAACACAAAATGCAAGTTGTAAATGAAGGTGTTTATTAGTAAAGGTGAAAAAAAATCCAAACCATCATGGCCCTGTGTGAAAAAGTGATTGCCCCCCTTGTTAAAACATACTATAACTGTGGTTTGTCACACCTGAGTTCAATTTCCCTAGCCACACCCAGGCCTGATTATTGCCACACCTGTTCCCAATCAAGACATCACTTAAATGGGAGCTGCCTGACACAGTAAGGTCCACCAGAAGATCCTTGAAAGCTACACATCATGCCGAGATCCAAAGAAATTCAGGAGCAATTGAGAAAGACAGTAATTGAGATCTATCAGTCTGGAAAGGGTTATAAAGCCATTTCCAAAGCT
>VUQK01001615.1:2696-34054 GCA_015106715.1 Bujurquina vittata
AAAACGGCTTTTGTTAAAAGCTGTAGACACGTCATCTCGCTGAGATCTGTTTTTCTTTTCTTTTTTTTTTTTTTACTTGTGTGATTTTGTACTTCTAAAATAAATTTCCTGGCTCTTACTCCTGTGGCTACGATGATGATATTTCTCAGTGATTATTGAACGTCTCGTATATGAACCCATCAAATGCATTTAAGAAAAAAGAAAAACTAAAAATAACTGCACTGCCACTCAAGTACGTTATGATAGCTAGTCAACATCCAATTCTCTATAATCCAAAATAAACTCCCCTCATCTTAAATGTGCTGTAATTTAAATGTTACCGACTTCCTACTGCTAATGTCCCTTTCATTTGTCTATGACAGCATCCTTGGACAAACACAGAAAATTTAACCTGGAGTGGTGAGAGAGGGATGCACAGGAAGACACCAGGCGTTTTGTCAGGGTCACGCTGTGCTGACCTGGTAGGCTGTCTTTGAACATAGCTTCAAATGTAAAGCTTCAATTTCGACTTGGAGGCAGAGAAGGCTACGGCTGCATTCGCCAGTGTGCATGACTGAGTGTGAGAACATGAAGCAAGCGTCTCTGCAAGTTTAAAGCTGATGTGTCGCATTCTCTCTACACAAGAACTGATTGTGATTTAGTATCACATATGGGTGGTTTATGAACTCAACAAGACGCACACCCATGCTTTTCACTGACACATACTATATACAGACAATAGCAGGCTGCGCAGTGAAGGTTGTGATGCCACTGAAGCAAGTATATTGATGTCACCCCTCCTTTGACCTCCTCCCAAATCAATAGCATCAAAACTCTCGCCTTTACAACAGTGGAAGAATAATGGCTCTGACCAGGGACTCATGGGCAGAAGAGGCCCCTTGTGTGATCCCCTCCTGCACCCTGACTAAGCAACTCTTATTTTCCATGCACCCTTGTGATTAATGGCTTAATGTGGAGGAACTGCTGGAGGAAGATGCACAGTAAGAACCTTGGTGAGCTCGGTTTTGCTGCACTGCGCTGGAAGCTGCCGGACATCACAAATCTCGGATGAGAAATATTAGTTTCAAAATAAAAAGTTGAGCAGCTGTGTCAACTCAGCTAAGCAAAAAGCAAAAATGGCTAGATAACTGAAGCCTCGAAATATCAAAAAGAAGAAAGCAAGCAAGAGATAAACAAAAACAAAAAGACATCCATTGAGAGCATCTACTGTACAACTCTTTATCACCAATCGGACAACTTAATTGACCACAAAATGTGAACAGCTGTGAAAATTCTTCTAATCAGCTGTGTTTCAAAAACTAAAGAAAATTCTGGCAGTGAAGCTGCGTCTCTATATCACTGAGCCATGTGTCAGCTCTGATTTGGTAATGAACCTCTGGTCTAACCTCATAAGTCACTGTTTCATGATATCACTGCTGAATCTGCTGTCCTGAGAAATATCTCTAAAGGGTGCTAGAGTCTATTCATTATGACAGCATGTGGTTTTGAACATTTTGAATTAAGCAACTTTTCAGTGAAAGCTCTAACTGACAAGGGAGTACTGGCCTGAAGAAACAATGTTTTTAACCAATCTGACATTTATATTCAGCCCATTCAAGAGTTTATGGGTGAAACCCAGTTCTCTAGCAAAGTTTTTCTTGTCTCTATTTAGCATTGTTAGATATTGTTGATCAGTTCAATTCAATTCAGGTTTATTTATATAGCACCAAATTACAACAACAGTTGCCTCAAGGAACTTTATACTGTAAGGTAAAGACCCTATAGTATTCAGGAGGAAACCCCCAATAATCAAACCACTGCCTACGAGCGAGCACTTTGCGACTGGGAATTCCATTTTAACAGGAAGAAACCTCCACTAAGTTTCTTCAGGGAGGGTTAGCCATGTGACATCACCAGTTGAGTTGAGAGGAGAGGAGAGTAAACACAGACTAAGGGAAAGAGAAGAGTGAAAAGAAATATTCAGTGCATCACATGAAGTCGTGCAGCAGTCTGAGCCTATAGCAGCAGAACTAAGGGCATGGCTCAGGGTCCTGCCTTAACTTATTGTGTCCCACAACCATGTTGAAAGACAGGAAATGGAAGAATATTTTGTAGAGGGGTCAGTTTATCTAAAGGCACTTAAGTTTTATTGCCATTTTTTTTATCCCACCTTTTTTTATTCAATGGGTTTTCCCAATAGGCCCTTGTTGGCATGTTTATGTTTGCTTTCGTCTCCCTTCCCTTCGAGCTGTTTAACCTGGCAAAGAGACAGGAAACCCCCAACACACAAGGAGAGAAACTCTCTCTTCTTGGCGTTAACTTGTGAGAGCTTTTCGCATTCCAGCTTTCAAAGTAGCCTGATCACTGGCTGATTTATCAGGAGGTATCTGGGGAAGAGCAGATAGGAGAGGAGAGGGACCCTGACTGTGAGGCTGATTTCCAGTGCTATCAATCAACGACACAAGGAGGAAACAAAGGAGGGAGAGAGTGTACAGGAACACCCGGCACTCTCCTGAACCTGGGAGAGGTGCTTTATGATCTCCACCTACTAACTGCACACAGCTACAAGAGCCACACACATAGTCAGTGTTTTCTGCTTTATCCTTCTCACAGGCCTGGCATCCATGCAGTTTAAGATCATTACTGGATTAATTTCCATCTGGAAGCAACTACAAGGCAAAGGAGAGCAAAAGATGAAAAAGAGATGTTCCCACTAGCACACCTCTCTCACTTTCAAATCTTGATCTTTCAGAAGTGCTAAACCAATGCAGGCAGATGGTAGTAGCTTATGCTGGCTTAGCTTTCTCTCCCTGAGGCGCTGGCTGTGAGAAGCTCATTGCCCTTAGGCACAGATCTGTGAGCCTCTTTCCACTTCTGCTCTCTAACCCTGACTGCTCTACATCAGGGCCACAACCCTGCCCTGGGATCAGTATTTGAAAGGAAACACATTGTGGTACTAGAGCTTCCTAGAGCCTTTTCTGACCATATGGAAATCCCTGGCAGCAGGGCGTGGGAATTCCCTCCATCAGGGCAAATGGCGGGAGTTGCTTTCACTCCCATACCCTTTACACATTTGTACCATCTTTTTTTCATTCACTGCACAAGGACAGAGACAGTAAGATTGAATTATGCACTCTTCAGTCTTGTTAGCTAAGTAAACATCGCCACACTGAACTTCTATAATATTAAACATCAGTAGGCGGTGACTAGAAAAGAAGCACACATTTTCTTGTATACTCTATTACACTTTACACGTATTATTGCTAACAAAGTGACAGATACAGAATTATTATTATTAAAATCATGTCACCACATTGTATGCATGCATTTATAGAAAGGAAGTGTGGTGAATCCCTCCCACAGAATATTACTTCATCATACTGTATAAAGCTATTTTCCAAACAGAGAATAGCAGGGAAAAAATACCCTGCCATATTCACAGGGATATAAATCAATTCAATAAAACCATTAAAGAAAAAACTTTTTTTTTTTAAAGTGTACATTTTAGATATTGGTTTAAAGATTAAATGTTTGGCCTGGACACAGCTGTCTATTCCAATGAGTTTCTGCTTTATCTCTCTGCAGTCTGGTTATACAGTTACTCCACGTCCTTTTCTTTGCTTCATTTATTTTCTGCCAATTTCCCCTCATTTCTTCTTTACCCATCATTGTTTTCTGACTTATCGCCACATATCTATTATCTATGTACAAAAAAAAAAAAAAAAAAAAGACAGAAAGGAGAAGGAATACGCCTGCAGAAAGCTGTTGAGTCATATTGTGCAGGAGTGGAAAATGTTGACGATCAAACAATTTTCACTTGCTACTCAATGAATTCAGTCTCTCTCGCTCGCTCTGCCTCTCGCACACACTGTTTCTTCACCCTCCTCATTCACTAAATCTGTATCTCGTCCATTCCTCCACCTCCTCTTTCACTCCTTTTGCATTTTCAGTCAGCCGTGACGTTAGTCTACCCAGCCTGAATTCCCCTGCAACCCTCTAAGCCCTACCAACCAAAGCAACAGCAACAACATCAGTAACACCAGCGGCCCAGACCAACAGAACAGCTTCAAAAGCAGGAATAGCCCCAGAGTGATGGAGCGGGAAGCGAGGCACACTGACGCATGCATACAGAAACTGTTTGTTTGGCCTGTGTAAAGTAAGACGTTTGCTTAGCAGCGCCATTATAAGTTAACTCCCAACTCAGGATTTTATTGATGTGCCTTACTATTAGACTCAAGACAATGTGGACGTAGTTTACCTTTGATACCTCTGTGAGTGAGTACAGTTTAACATTTCCAACTAAAATTACAAAATTAAACACAACAAGCAACAATGTGCACACGAACACACAAAGGCACATTTGGTGTTCATAGCATTTAGGCTTTCTACAGTATATGCATTCACGGGTGCATGTCGTGTATTTCAGAGAGCAAGCGTGTTTATTTTTGTAGCAAGAAAGAGGTACTAAGGCTGTAAAAACCCAATTTCATAGACACACCCCTGATTTACATAACATTGCCCCAACAATCACAGAATGAAATGTAGTGAGGTGATGAAGTTCTAGATGGCTCCGAGGTGGTAATCTATTTTACACGTTCTGACACAAGTAAGAGAACAGTTGTGAGCATAGCCCAAAGCCAGCAAGAACAGAGCAACACATTTAGATGGTAGCAATCTTTTTTGATTGGCACACCTTACAAAATCCCCACTCTTTATGCACTAGCCTTATCTGAATGTAAATATGGGAATGGAAAAGCTCATCACATGCTTGGAAGATGCTAACTTCACACCCTTGCTTCTGCCTACAAGGCAAGGTAGTCTCATTGTCAGAGGTAGGCAACACATGAAACAGGTACAGGAGAACAGAGTTTATTTGATGAATATCTGACTGCAAGAAAGGGTCCTGCTTTATGTCTTAGACATGTTCTACTCCTTATACTACTCCATATGAAACATGAACTCTCCTAATTTTGTAGATCAAATACATACAAAGAACAATCAGGCAGAACCTTCTGGTAGTGATTTTTTCTATTGTTCAGGAGGAGACTATCTCCCCATTAAGCTGATCACAGGCAGTGATATCTTTTCTCCTTTACTCCTTTGTGGAGATGTCATTGCAGATTCAAAATATTTAAGTCTGAATTCTGGACTGATGTGACTGGAGGTCACGCCACAGAGCCAAGCGAGAGTGACACTGTCAGAGGAATGTTCTTCCTGAATCCCAAACAGGGACATCGGAGCAAGCATGAATGAAGACAATGCAAAGGAGATGAGAGAAGAGATGGAAAGAACAAATACAAAAAGAAGGCTATGACAATGAGGACAGTGACAATGAGATTGAGAAATACTGATAAGGATAGCTAAATCGAGAGATGCATTGAGAGACAGTCAAAACACAGAGAAAGTGGGGCCTAGGAGGGCGGTGCAGAGAGACTCAGATCTATTTTTAATGTCTGACTGGGGATCAGCAAAAGGAATGTATAATTACAGCCTCATGAATAATGCAAGCAGGATTCTTTTAATTAGCCACACCAGACCCAATGCAGAAACTGCAGCAGACAGGACAAACATGTGCACATACACATGTACATCCACAGACACTCAACTACTGTGTTAGTGTTTGAGTCCACACCTGTGATTACATCCACCCCGTGAGTTATCCGATGTGTCATGAAACAGCACTTTTTTGACTGAAAAACAAAAACGATCGAAACCAGGATAACCACAGGAGGTCTAACAACTAGCCAATCAGACATCAGTGGGACTCTCCCTGATGTCAAGCTGTTGTCAAGCTGATCACTGCCACAGCAAAGCCAGTGCTGGGGAACTTGATCGCTCCCTGGCAAAGCCAATATGTAAGCCTGAGTATGCACCAGTGACAACCAAGAATTACATTTGGCTTATTTGGATATTCAGTGAATAGTTGGAAAAAGCTGAAAACCTTTCTCCTTAGAAACTGGTTAGAGTGAAAGCAAAGGATGGCTGCGTGGATGACAAGCAATGAAAGCAATGTCAGAGTGAAAATGGAAACTGAGTGCAATGAGTGTCTAACATCAGGTTGGTAAATATGTAACTGCAAATAGGGATAAGATGCCCAATCAAAAAATGATCTCACCAGTTTGCATATGCACCATGCTTGGAACATGTTTTCTCAGCGCTCTCCAGGGGTCAAAAGAGCGAAGGATTGATGTCTCGGATGTGGCTCTGATAGGCTTTACAGCCTCTAGACACCACTCAAAGAGCTGCACACTATATGACTGTCATTTGTTAGATAACCCCAATATGAAAGTATGAATTATTAAAAATCTGACTGGATATATTATGAAACCTCAGTGTAACCGTAGAAAAACACGCTGGCAGAACAAATGCGGTTTTCTGTATTTTTCCACTCACATGCACACTCACATGAATGCAAAGAAACCTGGGAAAGAAATCATTTCTGGCAAACAAGCCATGCAGCCAGGCCAACTATGTGGGCTAGAAAAAGAAAAAGCAGAAGCAGCGATAGCTCAAACCTTCCTCAACCACAATTCAGCTTGAGTTACTTCATTAATTAACAGTGTTTGGGTTTTCCCTGCAACATCTTCACTATTAAGCATGGATCAAACCAGAACAGGCTTCACCGAGACTGAGTTCTCATCAACCTGTCGTAATAAGCACCTTTCTTCTCAATTAAAGCTGAAATGGATGGCCGAAGCACAAACAGGAAAAACACAACTAGATTGTCTCCACACAAAGAGAAAGGAGGAGGCTGGATCCAAGTTGGAACAACGCATCAAGAACACGGCAGGATGTTATTCGGTTGTTATCTGGCAACTCAAATTCTCCCATCTTCAGAGTCTTAATTTGTAAGCTAATTTCTGGCTGGCAAAGACAGGTTTGAGTATGGAAGAGGATATTGGATGTAATTCGATGTCTCACTACATCTTTGCTTCTTGATTGGAGTTTAATTGGCAATGAGGGTGCTGCGTTCTCACTTTGGGGCTCATGGGGGGATGATGGCACCCACACAGACTACAAACTCACTTTCACACAGCTGAAGGAAAATTTCTCATACAAAAATGGCTAGCCGACAAATAGAAATACAGTGCTCGAAAAAAATTAAAGGAATGCGTTTTAATCAGATTATAGCATCAAGTCAATTAAACTTCTGGGTTAATGATCTGGTCAGTTAAGCAGCAGAGGGGGCTGTTAATCACACTCAGCTGATTTGGTGTTAATAAAATTAAAAACAGGCGCACTAGAGGGGCACCAATGAGACAACCCTCAAAACAGGAACGGTTTTATAGGTGGAGGCTGCTGAACTTCTTCCCCTCCTCATCTTTTCTGAATGTTTTTGCACCAATTTTGCATTTGGCAAGGGCCAGTGTCACTACTGGTAGTATGAGGCAATATCTGGACCATACAGAGGTAGTCCAGCTCCTCCAGGATGGCATATCAATTGGCACACAAGGTTTGCTGTCTTCCAGCATAGTCTCAAGAGCATGGAAGAGATACCAGGAGACAGGCAATTACTCTAGGAGAGCTGGACAGATCCCTAGAAGGTCCTTAGCCCATCAGCAGGACTGGTATCTGGTCCTTTGTGCAAGGAGGAACACGTTATCACTGCCAGAGCCCTACAAATTAACCTCCAACAAGCCACTACTGTAAATATGGCCAAATAATCAGAAACAAACTTCATGAGGGTGGTCTGAGGGCCCAATGTCCCCTAGTAGGAACTGTGTTCACTGCCCAGCACTGTGGAGCTCAATCAGCATTTGCCATAGAATAGCACAAGTGGCAAGTCCACCACTGGCGCCCTGTGCTTTTTTACAGATGGGAGCAGGTTCATCCTGAGCACATGTGACAGACTTGAAAGGGTTTGAAGAAACTGGGTTCCTCATGTTGCACTAGAATGTTTGACTTCATGTGGAGGAATTATGCAGGCAGTTGCTGGAGGTTCAAGGAATTGATACTATTGGCTGGCTCCCACGCTTGCCTGATCTAGAACACCTCTGAGACACTGTTTTGACCCATCTGACATCACCAGGTTGCAGCTCAGACTGTCCAAGAGCTCAGCGATGGGAGGAGATCCCCCAGGACATCATCCGTCCTCTCGTTAGGAACATGGTGCATACAAGCATGAGGGGGCATTTTGGAATAGAACTCAACTTTGAGCTCCATTTTTGAAACTACTGAGTTCAAAATGCTCAAAATGGAACTACTCAGTTCCATTTTGAGCTGCTGAAATTAAATATTTGCAAAATGGACCAGGCTGCCGCACCATTTTTTCACTTTGATTTTCAGGATGTCGTTGAATTCAGCCTTCTGTAGGTTGATACCTTTCAGTTCCATCAAACGATGTGGCATCCTTTTGGTTCTAACACATCCACATCAGTCCGCATCTTTATTCAGCATGACTTTTTTCCCATTGAGATTTAACATATTTTTTTAGCAGTACATAAATGATAAAAAAAAAGAAAAAAAATGGATATAGTCTTACATCTAAAGCATTCAGTGAAAAGCATACTTTGTGTCAGAAAACAACTTTTGAATTAGAGACAAAAGAGGTTTAAAGCAATCGGGTCAATTTAAAATCACCAAACACTTTCCTTGTAAGGTTCTTATAGAAATATTATGCCCAGTTTGAAATGACGGACTAAATGAACACTATGCTGTGGAATCTCGTCTTTTACTGTTTCAGTACTTGTTAGTGACATTTCCCCCCAGCATGTTGCTTGCCTTCAGCACACAGCCAACCAAAAGCCTATCAAATTTACTCAAGCGTATCCTCTTGATTTTGTTTATTTGAAAACATCTTTACGTCATTGATCCAGCATGATTTTTTTCCCACTGAGATCATGTCTGTTTTCAAAGTGTTCCTTTAATTTTTTTTAGCAATGTATTTACCTTAAATGTTAATTTAAAAGTAGTATCACCTTAACCTTTCTGGCTTCATTCAACTTTTTGACATGCAGTCCTTTCATAAATAAACAGGGGTAAAGAAAATAACAGCAGGATGGCTTGTTCAAGGTGAGTAGAAACCTCACTATTATGGTCAACATGTTTTCACACATTACATACCGGGGTGTGGACAGAACGATCTATAGAGCGTCTGTGTGTGTGTGCTTGAGGTAGGGGGCAGCCTCCCGGTGTGTGACATTGATACACTCAGACACACTTTTCCTGATAAAATGTCAGCATGTTACCGGCAAAAAGGAATCCTCTTATAGCTCTTCTTCCGCCTCCTGACATCTTTGTAGTGCCTTTGTTTTGAACTAGTGAAGAACAAACGCTGCCCAAGAGAAAGGTCAACATGTCAAAGCCACCATTAGCGTAAGGTCCAATCAGAAACATCTCAAGGCATGGAAAGGACAGGACATGTGCATATATGTGTATATATATGTGTGTGAGAGAGCTTTCTCACAAGCACATGCAAAAGACAAGAAAGATTTTCATGCATTTTTACTTCTATGAAGACAAGAACATACAAAACCTTGAAAAGATCCATGTTAGGAGCAAAAACTACACAAGAAGAACGACAAACGCTATCATACACAGAATAACGTGACCAGCAGCTTCTGCCCAGCTCTTGAAATCCTCTGATTTTTTCCACGTTTGAGAGGTTGAGAAGTAGATCAACTTTAATTTGACAATATAAATATACTTTGACAAAGAAAATTCCTTCATTAATGCTCTACAGTGAAAAAGGTAAAATGGTTAAGCCATCATATCGCAAGTTAATGTGAGTTACAGCATGTAAAAGGTAACAAAATGTCTCATAATTACACATTTACAAACATGTATTTTTAACCACTAGCGCAAGCACTGGGATGAGTAAACATGAGTCATCTGATCTGGAACATTTCCCTGTTTTCGCTATTTTTGCATCTATGAATAATCCATCCATCCAGAACACAATCACAGTCGCACGGGGTCATTTGCATATTACTGTATCTTAAAGGAACTTTGCTTCATCTTTTTCCATTCTAGCTGCTGTTCCATGATGTTCAGTTGTGTGTCATTGCTTTCACTAAAAACTCATTAAGCTGTATACTCCCACAGCAAGCTTTTCTTGTTCATAGCGTGACGCCTAGCAGGGCTGCACAATTAATTGAATTTTAGTCTTGACATTGGCTACCCACATCTAAATGAACATGATCAATAGCAAAAAATATATTGAAAATGTGTGCCCATCAATCGCTGGCTAAATTGCCACCTAACCACGTGCCTGCAAGTGCCAATCACAGCTGTTCTCTGTACTGTCTGGCTTGAGTCTTCCTGCAATAGTCTGGAAGGGTAACATTACATTAAAAAAAACAGCTATATAACAAAATTCAAATGTCTGTCACAGCAGAAGGTGAAAATCCTGTCCCTCAAAGTGGATCATCATGTGTTATTTGGAAATACTTTGGATTTAGGGCTAGTGACGTTAAACAAGAAACTGTTTGCTAAAAGTGCTGTACAGTTATTTTTTTTTCACTGCAAAGCATCAAAACTAACTTATTCCATCTGAAAACACACCGCAAACTGCAGTATATAGAAAAACAATAAAATGGTTGCTAAATGTGAATTGTCTAACTCAGCTCAGCCAGCCTGTACCGCACATCAGTGTATCCATCAAGCTCACAGAGACGCACTGAACTTTCCAACTAATCACATTCTATTTGGCCAAAGATACAAAAGAAGACTTTACGTCATGTACATCAACATCATGGATAAAAGACGTATTGTCCCCTAACGCAATAAAGAATAATTTAGCACAACGTAAAGGTGAAAACAGTGCCCTGTTGATTTAATCTTGTGCGGCAAAATTATTTTATTTTACCCTGAAGAAAAGATGTGATAGCAGAATTCTGTTTACGTGACATTTTTGTTGCTGAACTCAATGAATAATCATGCTAAATTATCATGATCTCAATACTGATCAAAATTATCGTCATCATTATTATGGCCTAAATTATGTAGTCCTAACATCTAGTATACTGGGTCTTTCCATAGCCAAAAGGGGTGTACTGAAGATGAAGACAGCAAAGAGGTGGGAGACACTGCATGGTGCAGAAGAACAGAATGCATAATGAGTTATGGGAGATTTCATGGTGAAGGAAGTGTTGGTAGCCAGCAGCCATTGGTGAAGCTGTTGACATCTCTGTCAGGAAGTGGGATAAATTAAGCGGCTCTTCTGGCTAAATCAATGCATCAGCAGCAGCAAACTCATTGCTCGAGCAACCTTTGCATCTCAACAGAGCAACAAGGGAATTTCTAACAACCACCAAGCAGAAACTCTTTGTCTCTCTCCTGCTCTTTAAGCCTTGTAGATTGAGTGGTTCATTGTCACTGCGTCCCATATTCCCTTTACTCAGTCAGTTGGTCCCTCTTCTTCACCATACTCTATTTTTTACTGTATATTTCCTTTTTCTGTAACCTCCCACCCTCATTTTCCCCCAATAGACACACCATAAAGAGGGACGGTTGCATCATGTGTTCCAGTGATTTCTGGGCATATGTGTCTCAAAAATAACACAAGAAAATGTCCCAACCCAAAAGCCGAGACAAAATGATAAAATCTTAAGGCAAAGAAAGCTGGGCACTGACCCTGCTTGAACACTCTTCAGCTTCTCTGTAATTATCTGTGTGTGTGTGTGTGTGTGTGTGTGTGTGCGTGTAAGAGCGCACGTTTCCAGTGAGTGGAAATGAAAGTGATTCTGGAGACAATCCAGCTCCCAGATTGCCTGCTTGCTCAGAGACTAGGCTCACGTCACAGAACTTGGAACACTGCCTTGTACAAAAAGTATAGATACACTCGGGCCAGAAACACACACACACACACACACACGCACAAATTAAAGTACACAAAGCAGATAACCAGGGGCACTTCACCAAGAGTCCGTTTCACCTGGCCTTTTTATTGAACAAAGAGTGATCTCAGAGTGAGATGTTTAACAAAGCCAGGAGAAACCACTGCCTGAATATAAAAAAGAGATAACATGAAAAAAGGAAGTTTGAAAAGTATGTCCACTGAAGAAAGAACAGCAAACTTTAATAGAAGAGTAATGGAGAGAGCGAGAGAGAGAGAGCGAGAGAGAGGGTAGCATGCCAGGTATTCTACCATCAGGGAAACAGAGAGCAGAGAGAGACATCTGTTCAACACAACTTCAGGGGGGTTTTACTCTGATGTCAGCCTGTCACCACATACAGGACCGCAGGAGTAGATGCATGCTGAGAGCCTGAAGAACATGAGCCACACAGGCACACACACACACACACGATCTATAGCAAGCACTGTCTTGCTTCATCTCCATCTCCCTATCGCTCCCTATCCCACAGCTATGGACAGACTGAGCTAAAACCACCAAAACCAATAATTATGTACAGTAGCATCACAGTGCTTCATCCTCCAAACAGCTCAAAAATGTTTTATAAGTTTGACAAATCTTTCTATAATATTAAGTTTTTGATAAGTGCGCTTGATAACATTGTTTGCTTATTTTTTGAGGGGGGTGGGGTAATTCATTGATAATTGATAAGTACATGTTATGTACTTGATAAAGCAAACATGTTGCACATAGTAGGAATACAATTTTTTTTTCTTTTTTATAACAATACAAATATATGAAGTTAGGCTGTCATTACATTTTCTGTAATCTTAAAATTGTCATGTTTAATCAATAATGTTACTCTTGTTTAGCTGCAGTGGTGATCCAGTGTGTCTACAAACGTGGACGCCCAGCATTGAATCCCGCGATTATGTAAAAATGAGCAGCTCTGTTGACATTAACACAGCAGAAATATGTAATGCATAGCAAAAGATTGATTACATTTAAGAAGCACTTGGAGAGGACCAAATTCAAAAAACAATACAAAATCAGCCTTTTGTTAAACGTAACATTAATCAATAATTTCTGTACTGTTTTCATTAGTTGCTTCCTGTTTTCAAAATGTCACCAGCTATTACGAGACACTTGACTGCAGCCTCTGGCTCAGTTCGCTCACTATGGCAGCGGTGAACTTTTAGAGACCTCTGATATTATCTTGTTCATCTCGAAAGCCATCAGTGGGAAAAATACTGCAGTCATTAAAATGATAATGATAGCGTCAGAGAGACTGATGATGTATTGATTAGGCCTTCCCTTTCGGTAGCGCTTCAAACTGATGCATAGCCATACGATGAGGGTGGCTACTACATGGCTGTTTGCCTGTCTCTTCTTATAAAGACACACTCACCAGCCACTTTCTTGGGTACAGCTGTTAAACTGCTCATTAATGCAAATATTCAATTAGCCAGTCACATGGCAGAAAGGTGATATAAGGGACTCTGAATGCGACATGTTCTTTGGTGGGCTTGATTATTTCAGGAAATGCTGATCTGCTGAGATTTTCCCACACAAGCATCTCTTGTGTGAGAGTAGTCTGAAAAAGAGAAAAGATCCAGTCAGCGGCAGTTCTCTACATGAAAGTGCCTTGTTGATTGCAGAGGCCAACACTGGCAATTCAAATAACTCATTACAACCAAGGTATGCAGAAGACCACCTCTGAATGCACAAAATTTCAAATGTCACCAAAGCATAACGGATGCGTACGGGGCAGTTTGAGCATGCGACATCGTTTGATGGTCAAAGACAAAAATCTGACTGACTGAAGACAATTCAAACCACTACCGAGTCATTCTTCACTAGTAAAAGATCCTCATCAGGTGTCTATACGTGATGAGAAAGACACAAGCTTATGTAAGATCTTGTTTCTAAAAAGGTGGAGACGCGGTGTAAGTTCCTCATTCTAAAATCATTTCAAATCTACACTGGACTGAAAGTAGTAGAAGGAAAACACAGAATAGGGAAACTGAATTCTATTGTTTGTATGGGTTTTTTTTTGTTTGTTTGTTTTTTAAAATGATCATTTTGAATTTCATTCTAGCAGCATGTTTAAAAAAGCTGGGACAGAGGCATGTTTACTACCGTGTTACATCACCTTTTCTTTCAACAACACTCTGTAAGCTTTTGCAAACTATGGAGATTAATTGCTCTAAGTATTCTGAAAGAAACATGTTTTCCATTTCTTGCTCGAGACAGGATTTCAGCTGCTCAACAAACAGGCTCCCTTTTCTGCATATTTTCCATCCTCTCTGGAATGCCAATTCTAAGATATTAATAGTTTTTTAGGCCTCCTACTTTTTCTGTCCTCCGCTTGTCCAGTTTCCTCTTTGCTCAACTTTTCAACCTACCAAACTACACACACACACACACAAAAAGCAAAAACTATCAATCAGTGTTGTACAATTAAAACAATAATGCACCGGAAATATTTTAGTTTTAGCTTTTTGTTAATTTGGTCAAATTTGCCAAAGCAAATTTATTTTAAAAGTGTTGTGTTGATGTTGTAATATTGTATCTATTCCGGACTTCTTAAATTTTCCCGAAGACAAATAATTGTGTTAAAAATATAAAAACACTAAAACTGATACTAATGAAAACTAAACAACAGTGAGTAAATGGCCTGGAAACTAAACTCAATTGAAAATAAAACAAATTATAATGAAAATTGAAAATAAAAACCAATGAAAATGCAAAATTATTATAATTCAGTCCTGTAGTGAGCTCCATTGCAGAATTATGTTTTAAAATGCAGTACTGCATGAGGGTCCTGTCGCCTTTTTAGGACTCTATTAATCTTTTAGTGATATTATGTACCATAGATGATGAAATTCTTTGCAAATTTAAGCTGAGAAACACAGTGAAATTCTGCATAGGCATATAGCATCTTTCGAAAAGACTCTGTCTGTCTGGGATATTCTTTTTATAACAGATTAAGTTGATGAACTGTTACCAAATAATCAAAATTGTTGTGTAAGGTCCCACCAGGTGATATTTTTTGTAAATAAGCATTTATTTAAAAAAAATACAATTTCAGTTTTAACATTATATACTTTGTCTTTTGACTATTTTCAATTACATGTAGGGCAGCAACTGCCAATCAAGGTGTCAGAGCAGCCGATGAAGAATCCTCTCAGGCACTCGTGACAGATGGAGAGGTTTGAGAGGAGCGAGTTCATATCAAGGGCTTTGCTTAAGGCTAGCTGGGTCAGTGGGGGGATGCTACAGTGCTTTTATGGGAACAAGACAGAGGGAGAGGTGGTTATGGCGAATACTGATGGGTGGTCCTCACCTGAAAATAAAGTACAGAATTTGCATACATGCAAAGATTACATGGTACTCAATCAGTTCTTTCTCTCTTGTTAGTGCATCTCTGGACTCAGCAGGGCATGTCGCCAGAGTCCAAACACTGTAAGTGGAGAGCTCAGGTCAAACACACACACACACACACACACGACACACTCTGCCCGGAGCGGATGACGCAAATAGCCTTATAGCTCTGTCTTGGTGCAGCGCTCAAGTGTAGATAGGGAGGGACAGGAGGAAAGGAAGGGTGTAGAGAGAAATAGAAGGAGGGAAAGAACAGAGAGATTACTCCCTCTCTGTTTTCCAAAAGGACTTTTAGTTGCTTCTATAAGTGGAATACAGCATGCCACTTAAGTATAACCAGCATACACACACGTAGTGGCCATGGTCATCAGGGAAAGTGATTACCACTAATCTGTATGAGCATATCATCTGTAACCCAATAAAGTAATTAGTCTCTTACTGTCACACAGATAGGCCAGACTAAGCAAGTGAACAGGAAATAGAGGAAGATGGTAGAAAATGAGTGTGTGGGGTGACACGGGGTGTGAGGCAACAGCACTCGCTCCAGCCAGATGGGGGCTCCCTTTTGCCTGCACCTTTTCCTCATATTACCCAGGCATTTGTGTTTCTCTTTGCTGTTTTCATTCACACACTCTCCCTATTTCTGCCAAAGCGATCCTTTACTTTCGCCTTTTAACTTTGTTTGTATTTGATGCCTTCAAATTTTTCTCTTTTCTTGCTTTTCTGGATTTGTTTTCACCTGCCCCTGTTTCCTATAGCTTTCAATCTCACCCCCATTCTGTCTCTCTACCTTTATGATTGTCTCTTTTTGCAGGCACTGCAATCCTGTCCGGACACTGTGATTTTATTGCAGGCGCACTGAAAACTGGAATAGCCGAAGAAGCAAGACAGTCAAAAAAGGCGGAGGATATAAAGCTCAGATGAAAGGAAACTGGTTAGGATATTCAGGAACCACCCAAGTTTCAAGCCTGCCATAGACTGGAAACTGCTGTAACACCAGCATCACTGCCAACAGTGAAGAGAGTTTTATCTCACCATGGACTGCTGACCAAGAAAGAAGCCCCTGCTCCAAAATCAACAACTTCAAGCTCAACTGAAACTTGCAGTTGCCCACATGGACAAGACAAATGCCTTCTGGAGAAAAGTTTTATGGTCAGACGAGACAAAGATTGAGCTGTCCCGCCACAATGGCAAGAGGTATGTTTGGAGGAGTAAATGTGAGGCTTTCAAATCTAACACTGTACCAACTGTCAAGCATGGTTATGGTAGCATCATGCTCTGAGACTGTTCCGCTGCCAGAGGTACTGGAATACTGCACAAAGGGAATGGAATAATGATGAAGGAGGACTACCTTGAAATTCTTCAACTTCACCTTAAATCAACAGCGAGACTGTTGAAACCTGGATACAACTGGGCATTCCAACACAACAATGATCCCAAACACACTTCAAAACTGGCTTGGGAATGGATAAAACAGGCTAACATTAAGTTTATGGAATGGCCTTCCCAAAACCCTGACCTCAACCCTACTGAAAGTTTGTGGACTACGCTTACATGTAAGTGGACTACACTTAAAAGCCAGGTCTATGACAGGAAACCAACCAATTTAAATTAAATATGCAAATACTGCCAAGAAGAGTGGTCAAATATCCAGCCAGAATTATGACAGAAGCTTGTTGATGGCTACCAAAAGTGTCTAGTCAAAGTGCTACTTGCTAAAGGACACGACCAAATATTAGCGAGCGGTTATGTATACATTTGAGCCTACTTTTGATCTTGTGTGGATTAAATAAAATCCAAAATAAATTAAATTTGTGCACCGAATTCTTGTTTTAAAGTCATTAAAGGATTAATGCTGGAAAAAGAGCAGTTCAAAGAAATAAGAAGTGACAAACTTCTCAGCAAACACTGTCCAGCTATTCTCTGTGCATTAGTGAAACTGTGAAAACTGCAACGCAAACCGTTTAACAACCTTCAAATAAAAACTTAAAACATTTTGGCTGCAGTGCTGAGGCACAACTTTTATTTTGAAGGCAAATGATCTCCATTTCTAGTTTGTGTCACACTTTTTCAAGGTTTATTACCACTTGGATAATAATTCACGATTATTTGGAGACAAACGGAAAAACTGGCAGTCTGCTGATAACCGAGACAATCAACAGGAGGTTTTTGGTGCAGCATCTTCTTTGCTACAGATTTATAGATATATATAGATAGTGTGAGCCAGGAACCTCCAAGAACTACTGCCACCCAGCTGGAGAAATTACATTTTTCAACCTGTGGTTGTATCACATTCAATATGACAGGTAACACTTGAGTAATGTGGGAATGACATCACATGAGAAATCTCAGTACACATTTTTTTTGTGTTTTAAATTCAGAGGGAGAGAGAGGGAGAGAACTTTAAAAGAAGCGAATGAGATCTAAAAAGAAGAAATATAAGATATGAAAAATACATTGTATAATACATATTGTGTCCTATGGTAATGTAGTAGTGATAAACCTACAAGCCTGTATTGATGTTTTCCCCATTTCAGCTCTGGGCAAAACATCAGATCATCATATATGCAGATCATCTTGGTCCTAGAATGCCCTTTAAAAAGCCCCGTTATCACTTTATGAACAGCACCTCATCATGACAGAAATTCTGCATGCATGAAAGACCTCTTAGACAATCCATTCAAGATATTTTATTGCACCCAATTCTCCTTCTAGAGTCTTTTAATAAAGTGGTAAGTGAAAAATGTCCTATATTGAAAGTTTGCAGAACTTATTATTAATTCATTGTGTTACTATTTTATGCCAATCCTTTAAGCTAGAGTAGACTGTTTCTCACCTGGTAAGCCATGGCTTTTTAAAACATCCATAAAACCATTCATAAAAATGCCGTTCTTCAGATTTCTTGTTTCCTCGTGTTTCTACAATTATCAATACAAGAAACAGCTTGTAGTGTCAGCCTTAATATTTTTTTTCGCAGCAACATGAGGAAAGGTCTGATAATTGTATCCTTTCCCAAATACTACAAGACTCAGCTTTTGTAAGCAGAACTGGATGGAGGTTCTAGGCATGCCTTGTACATGTTTTTGTTTTTCATTCTGTCTTTTAAAAAAAACATCAATGGTATAACCTGAAAGACGGGGATATATTTTATTGCTGCTTAACTGTACTTGTGGCAACACTGTGGGGTTTCACAAAGTCTTGAACAAATTTTTAAAAAAGTGTGTTTGAGTACACTTCAATAGAGGTAAAGACGTCTTCAGGTCTGATGTTGGGCTCTGCGTCTGTTTAGAAGCAACTCATTAATAAATAGGGATCTTTTTAACAGCTGGTTTCGTCTTACCTGGAAGGTGAGTAAAAGGAGTCCGGCAAGATAAAATGTTGTGGTTCCATACAGCCAGGAGAAGCAAGAAAAGAGGAAAAAAGAGAAACAAGGTTAGTAACAAAATAGAGACAAAAGCAGTTCAATTCACACATTTCTCATCCTCAAATTTATGACTGAGCAGATCCAGTGAAATGGCCACTGACAACAAAGTGATTAAGAAGGCATAAATAGCCAATTACTGCACTCATCTTTCAAAAAAAGTTTTATCCCCTTTCAATGTGCTCTCCCCTCTCACGGACACTAGCTGACAGCTCCTCATCCCTCTTCTAAACGCAAACAAACATCCACGCACACACACTAACTCACATCCAAAATAAAACCCGGCTGTTTACTGAGCCAGAGAATCCCAAATGGAATCCCATTTTGCCTTTCAAAGGCTGTTTGAAGTTCCCGCACAGATGTTGCTGTCTTCTTTTTTTTTTTTATTATTATTTTTATTTCATGCAAGAGAGCTTTCCTTCGCTTTTTTCCACCACCTTGCTCAGCACAGTGTGACACTTTTTTAGTTTCCCTCAACCTTCCCCATCCCTCCATCTTTTCCCCCCCATGATCATAGGGTGAAAGTTTTATCCAGAAGAGAAGTATATTTTGAAAAGTTGCTGGGTTGGTTTCAACAGATGTGAGAGAAAAGAGAACGGGAACATCGGTTAAATTTGAAAGGTAGATGTATAGTTAGCATGCCAACCTTGAATGTGCGTGAGAATACACAAAACCGGAGGAGATTTAAACTCAGTATACATTTAAATAAAGTTCTAGACTAAAAATATATCAGAGACAATTATGACTTTCATAATATGTATGTGTGGATCACTGTCAAGCAGAACAACATGACGATAAGTTTATTCAAGTTCCAATGACTTGCCAAGTTATTGAAAGTGCCATGAAAATAAAACAATTTTAAATTGAATCTTCATGCACTTTCATACTAGCAGAATAAAATAGTATTTTCACACCGATATGGTGATTCCCAAAGAGCTATTAGTTATTCGAACTATTAACTTGGCATATCTGAGCATGGTACACAGTGTGTCCTTAAAAATAATTGAGAGAAACTAGAGGAGTAGAGGAGGGAAAAAAAGCTGTGGGAGACCTAAAAAGAAATATTTGAGCAGATGAACAGAAACTGGTAGTCAAGTCCTTAAGAAATATGAAAGAAAATGCAACAAAGACCCAACACAGGGCCTGAGCGATGCATCCGGCCCTTCGGGTGATCCATCTCCTCTTTACAGATCATCAGAAACGGTCTCAATGGAAGGATGGAAGTCAAGAACCCATTCATAAGGAATGTATAGTGACGAATCCAAATTTGAAATTACTGTCAGTGTATATAGAGACAGTCAGAGAAGAGGAATAACAGTAAGTGACTACAGCCATCTGTAACCACAGTGGAGGCACTGTCAGGGCTTGGAGCTGCACTTCATTCAGTGGTGTTGGGAATTTTGTGGATCTTGATAGAATTGTGAAAGCAAAAAAGTACCATCAGATTTTGATCCACCATGCAGTACCAGAAAAATCTGACTGGCAAAAGCAATATTTTCAGCATGACAAAAACACACTGCCAATGAAATATAAGCATACCTGGATAGAAAAACACGCAATGAAACACTGTCAGTCATGGACTGGTCTCCCCAGAGCCCATACCGTAACATTACTGAAGCGGTGTGGGATCAGCATGACAGAGATCAGAACAAAAAACAGCCAAAGAAGAGCTTCGGAAGGAACCCGGAGAACTATTCTTGAAGGCTACTTACAGAAATTACGAGAACGTTTGCCTAAGAGACTGCAGGCTGTGTTGAAGTATAGAGGTGTGCATACCAAACATTGACTTTCAAGCTTGTTAGAATTGTACAAACTCGGTTTTCACTTTACATACTGCATTTCCACCCATCATTTCTTATGTTTCCACATTTCAATAAATTGCTGCACCCATTAATAAGTAATTCACATATCATAGAAATATATTAAGAAAAAATATGTAAGTCACACGTCACAGCACACAAGATAAAAAGATATAAATATCTCGGGTAAAAATGTAAAATTCTAGTCTTTGGTATTTACACAAGCGTATGTATGCAACTGTGTCAGTAAGTGCATGGTATGGTATAGTGCAAGTCAAAGAGAATAGAATAGTTTACATAGTGCATAACGGTGCAGTTCAGGGCTCAGAGTTGAGGAGACAGATGGCTTGTGGATAAAAACTCTTCTTCAACACTTGAGTCTTAGTGCTCGGGCTGTTTAGCCCTTAACCTGCACTGCTTGGTGTAAATGTCCTGCAGCTTGGGGCGGGTGGCTGTGATGGTCTGTTCCGCTGAACGTACCACCCTTTTAAAGACCATGAAGTCCTGTTGAGTGCAGTTTCCTGTCCAGGTGGTGATGCTCCCACGCAAGATGCTCTCGATGGTGCAGGTGTAAAAGTTCCTGAGCACCTTGAGTGGGAGCTTGAAGTCTCTCAGTCGCCTGAGGGGGTATAGATGCTGTCTGGCCTTCTTCACAGTGGTGTTAATGTGATGAGTTCAGGACAGGTCCCGTGAGATGGTCGCTTGCAGGTATTTAAAAGTGTCGACTCTTTCCACCTCTGCACCACTGATGAGAAGTGGGTGGTAGTCCCTCTGCTGCTTCCTGCTGATGTTCACAATCAGTTCCTTTGTTTTGCTGACATTAAGGAGAAGATGGTCCTGCTGGCACCAGTCCTCCAGGTGTGAGACCTCCCTCCTGTAGTCCATCTCTTCATTGTGAGAAATTAGTCCCACAGCAGTGGTGTCATCAGCAAACTTTATGATGAAGTCATGGGTGTAAAGCGAGTACAGCAGAAGGCTTAGCACACAGACCTGTGGGGGTGGGGGGTGGGGGGGGGGATCAAGTGTTGAGGGTGAGGAAAGATGGAGGTGAGGTGACCCACTCGTACCACCTGTGGTCTGCTGGTCATCCACTTGTACAGGGATGGGCCCAGGCCCAGGTTCAACAGCTTAGAGACCAGTCTGCAGTGTCCATGTGGGAAAGGGTCTTGTGGATGATTATCTTTACTATTTCTAGCAAATAATAAGAAATGATGGATAGGTCAAGACTTTTACACAGTACTGTAGACTAATGGTAACTTGATACCCCAGTAGGTTTGACAGTGAACCAAAGTTGCCCCACACATTATTTTGAAGGTAACTAATCAGTATTTGTCAATTGTGATTTGACAGTATTATTTACAGCAGTACTTTGTTTTTCCAACTGCAGTTTTCATTATAATTTGACCGGAAGCGGGCCTAACTAAGACATGACTGTGGAGATTTGTAATTGTTCAGCCAAAACTGTAATCATGCTAAAGAATTTAAGGTAGAGGTAGGTTGCCTGTTGCCCACTTCAAAACAGCCTTATATTATATGAATTTCCCTTTTGTATAAAACCTATTTCACTTGAGAAACTTTGGCTTTAAAAGCCAGGCTTCAGGGTAGTAAGAGAGATTGGGTCAGGAAGTTTACGACCTAAACAACCATCAGCCATCGAGCTGTCATGCTTCAGAACATAGTGCATGTTGAGCCACACATAGGTTAACAGTGCTGTGTCACACCATTAAATTCAATTGCTTTTTATGACCTTCTCAATTTGTCCCCAAGGACAGAGCTGCAGGAATGCTGTGAGAGATCTCAAAAGGAAGAAAAAGGGAGATGAGTAAGAGATGGAGCAAGTAGAGAAAAGTGAGAGGAAGAAATTTGAGGAAGGGAAAAATAGAGGAGGATAAAAAAAAACCTTTCCAGACAAGAGAAAAAAAAAAGAAGTCATGCACTCCCCACCCAATCCAACAAGAGCTGTGTGTGTTATGATTCTGACAGAGTAAAATGAGGCCAGCTTTGATTATGCCTCTCTACACTATTAAAATGGAGCCCTGCATCACACACACAACATTTTATGGAGTAACGCAGGAATGTGGGCCATGGTACAGCACAGAAGAGAACAAAGGCTCTGGTTGAAAATTTCCTACTGGAGCTAATTGCAATATTAGTGGTCCAGACCAGAGGAAGAAGAGGAGAACAACACCACTGCTAATTAAAAGAAACGAGCCTCTTCCCATGAACAGAAGGAAAACCGTAAAGGAAAAGCAAAGGAAAATAAAGGAGGCAGGCAAAGTGTGGAAGGGGTGACTGAACTGTGAATCGCTGTGAGGAAGTTCAGTGTTAATGGTGTCCATGTACTATACCGGACTGTATGTAGGCCGAGTGTACGTGTTCGTGAGTACTCTAAAGGAGTCTAGGATCTTTAGAGATAATCCCATCCCATCCTTAGATATCACACCACAATGCATCAGGTTAAAACAAGCAGTGCTCCACAACTGATTCCTGACTGCAACAAACCAACCATGAACTTTCTTCATAGATAATACTGAAATTTATGGGTCATAAGCCATAAGCGACTCTAAGGTGTTGCGGTTAACACATCCTTCTAGCACACGAAAAGTCCCTGGTTCAAATTTGGGAGAATACGCAAATTCCTGGGAGGCTTGCATCAGTATCTGGTGTGAAAATCTGTGCTAAAGCAAATATGTGGCTCCATCTAATGTGCTAACCCCTTGCAAATAAGGTAGCAGCTGAAAGAAGCTATGGGACATTAGCCAATCATAATCTTCAATGGACAAACAAAAAATATATTTTGTTAAATATATAAGTGCACAGCACATTTCAACAATTGTAATGTCAGAATAATGATTACAATTCCTTTCACTGGAACTAAAGGGATGAAGCTCAACTCCTGAAAAATAACTCCATACCATAATCCCCCCTCCACCAAACTTTACACTTGGGAAAATGCAGTCAGACGAGTATCGTTCTCCTGGCAACCACCAACTCCGACTCATCCATCAGATTGCCACATAAAGAAGTGTGCAGAGAACACATCTCTCTAGTCTAGAGTCCAGTGGCGGCGAGCTGTACACCACTGCATCTGACACATTGCATTGAGCGTGGTGATGTAAGGCTTGGATACAGCTGCTCGACCATGGAAACCATTCCATGAAGCTCTCTACGCACCGTTCTTGAGATAACCTGAAGGTCTGTAGCGACTGACTCTGCGTAAACGTGGCCACCTCTACTTACTATTTATCTCAGCATCTGCTGACCCAATTGTACTACTTCGTTGTTGAGTTGCTGTCATTCCCGATCGCTTCTATTTTGTTACAATACCACTAAAAGTTGAATAGTTGTGGAACATTTAGTAGTGAGGAAATTTAATGACTGCACAGAGGTGCCATCCTATCACAGTACCACACTGGAATTCGCTGAGCACCTGCGGGCAACCAATTCTTTCACAAATGTTTGCAGAAGTAGTCCGCGTGCCTAGGTGCTTGATTTTATACACCTGTGGCCATGGACTAGATTGGAACACCTGAAACCAATGATTTGAATGGGTGAGTGAATATTTTTGGCTGTACAGTGCAGATATATCCTTGTAGAAATACCAGCCTGTTTTTTCATCAATAGTGTCACAATGTAACTTTTCTGCAAATAAATGCAAGTGTGCATGCGCAAAACAGTTAAAGTCCCCCTTCAGCCACGGTTACTAGTGTTTAATATAACGCCAACATACTAGTCTGGCTGATTACGCGGAACCGTAACGGAAATTGATGGAATCACAAAAAGGGAAACGACGCTCTAATTCTCCGTTTCCTGGCTCTACATTTTTCTCTCTTGGTGAAATCATGTCCGACCACCCATGAGAATAAAATAAAGCTTCTTCATGCACAGAAATCCAAACTGTGGTGTGCTTTGACTCTGAAAGGCTCACTGCATCTTTCACTTTCAGTCTTTTTTCCCCCCCTTCAGATCCTTCTTCCCCGTCTCCATTTCCTCCTACCGAGATCGTCTCTTCCTCTTGTCCTCTCTCTTCCAATTACCTTCAATCACCTAACCCTCTTCCTTGTTCGGACCATCTGATCACCCTGTTGCTTCCGAGACATGTTGCACGCTGTGGTCTGTTGCCATGATGGGAGGTCAGTGGCTGG
Source organism: Bujurquina vittata (assembly GCA_015106715.1). Lineage (NCBI taxonomy): Eukaryota > Metazoa > Chordata > Actinopteri > Cichliformes > Cichlidae > Bujurquina > Bujurquina vittata. Next base: position 27,220 of record VUQK01001615.1, read on the forward strand.
CACTTGTCCAGTCCATACAATCAGACATGCTGTTCACACTGACCCGAACAGACGTTCTCACATCCACACAACACATGGTGTAGAATTACAAGAACATATAATGCCACAGAAACACTGCAGAGGGAAGCTACAGCTGTCTGAACCGCTCTACATCGCCACTATTCTCTGAAATATCCTTCAGTGTGCCACATGAATGGATACATTCAGTGTAGTGTAAAAAGATGCACCATAAAAGTTGGTTACTTTAATTTTATTTGTTCATAGCGACATCACTCTCTTTGAAATTGCTTCTTTGTAACATCCTTTATAGTTAATAAGAGGGATCCAAAGCCATCGTCTTTCTCACTGAAAATCAGCGGCATAAAGTTTGATTTTTGTAGCATCTTAATGTGTGTTTGTTAACATTATGTCAGTGCACAATGTCAACATAATTTTTTAAAGTAAATTAGAAACCGTATTTTAAGATCGCTTTAGCACTGTATGCACAGGTGTTTGTGTGTGTGCGCGCGTTTCTGATTGCGTGTGTGTGTCCAGCTGTACTGCTGTGACACCTGACGTGAAGCTACTGATCCGAATCACAAGCACCCGATTGGTTTGAAAGAGTGGGGCTCAGGTGCATCCCACTGAACTGAGAAGAATACTGCAGGGATCCGGGATTCCCTGCTCTGCCAAACATACGCGCACATTCATCCACACAAAGGCGCGCGCACACACAACACACGCGCACACACGTACCAAAGTGACTTAAATTCAGAAGCCGAACCATTTGTGTGCTATGTATAAATCAATCCCAGGCAAAATATACACCTGCACAAACTGCAAGACACTCCACTCAGCTTGTGTATCATCTCCAGCTGTACCCCTTGGTAGCATGCAACAGACACAGAGCCAAAAAAAAAGCTACATTTTCATTTCTCCATCTCTTTAGTGAAAAACAGCTCAAACTGAATACTTAAATCATTAAAGTAATTCATCAAGGATTGAAAATTGAATTGGGTTTTGAACTGCTAAGGAGACAAAGCATGCAACTAAGAACTCTGATTGGATAGATATTAATGACAATGATCATCAGTTGCAGCTCTTAATAGCTCCTACTCAGACCTCATACTGGACAACCTGCAAAAGCTACCACAATTAAATGCACTTAAGTACCAGTTAGGGAAGAAAACCATCCAAGCAGTACTGAAACCCTTTTGCTTCAGCTGTTCAACTTCAATTTAAGTTCACTTTGGCCCCTCTCACCATTTTTTGTCTGCAATTATTAAGCTATTATCAACTGAATCCTGCCTACTTAACAGTCAAGGTCATGTGGAGACAATTCGCAGATTTGAGTCCAGACCGCACACAAACACACACATTAGAATCTGTAACGATTATTTCTGTATAATAATATTTCTATTCTCTTATGCAGTCTTTCCACTGTGTGAGACAATACTCTTTTTCAGTCTTCACCCTTTTCTTCCCTGATTTGATTCATTTTCTCGAGCTCCAGTGTTTTGACCTTTTCTAGCTTATCTCCCTCCCTGCCTTTTCTCTCTTCATCCCTACCTCCCCCAGCATTCTGCTTTCTGCCACCTCTGTCTACCTCCGATTGAAACATTTCTTTCATGGCGTACAGAACCGAGAAAGTGTGCATAACCATTCTTCACAGATAACGTGACACCCAAACTTGTATACACACTACATTCATCACATTCACGCACCATATCATGCTCCCTGCTTGGATTCGGGGTCAATGTTTGATGGCTCTAATAGAGAACTGATTTGTACAGGCAACATTATCTTCACTTTTTATTCTGTGACTTCACGCTATGCATTCTTGTTTTCTGTGAACCGAGACAAGTTTTTCCTCAAACATGATTAGATGAACTAACGCCCATAAAACCTCCCAGAGACAAATCTTCGGAAATAAATCTTGCTTTTGATATAAGCAGAAAATGCCTCTCTATTCAACTTCAACAACAGCTATGGCATTCCAGTGATTCAGTATGAACTGACTTGATCAGATATGCTCACATCACTGAGCAAGTGAAGATTTTTTGACTTATCCAGTACAAAATATTTCAACCTGAGCAGAAACACAAAACACACCAATGAATATATAAAAGTGGCCACAATTCTCTCAGTTTGCTCAGTTTTCAGTGTAACGTTTGAAAATACATGCTTGCATTTCAGTACAACGCAAGCACAATTTATTGTGAAGATTGTACAAGGCAAATGACTTTAAGCAAACCAAAATTAGCAACAGGAATAGTTTGCACATAGAACGAGGCACCACAGATTAAGTTTTGCTTGAGTTTTAGCCAGCCACTTCATCGAATACCAAAAACATTCATGCTCTAATCTGGATTTTAGTCACAATGGCACAATGCGTGTGCTTGAGTCACAGCATTTCAGCCCTCAGGCTAAAAATAGGGTGCTATTTTTCTAGTCATACAGTAATGCTGTGTGAATTTGGGTGAGAGTATGACTGTGTGTGTGTGTGTGTGTGTGTGCGCGCGCGCGTGTGCGTGTGTGAGTGAGAGAGAGCGAGAAAGATAGCTCTTTGGGAGCTGCGCTAATTGGCAGTAATGGGTTCTTGTGCTGGGGAGGGGGCTGGTGAAGGGATCTAACAGACTCATGTTTGGCAGCTTCTCCAACGATTACTGCACTTAACTGATTTGTTAACATTAGCTTTCACTGTCCCATAGAAAAAGGTGTGTGTGTGTGTGTGTGTGTGTGTACACACATGCAGGTATGATTGTGAAGCAGAGGTATCAAACAATTTATTCAAATGAGCAAAATAAAGGAGTTTGAGTTTCTTCACGAGTTTCGTAGTGATGATGGAACTTCTGTTGTGCCATACAAAGCTAGTAGGTCATAGTATGCAGTGAAGCAAGAGAATAAAAGTAAGAGGGGAATATACCGTATATTTAAAGCATTGTTTTCAGATGAACTGTTTTCTATTTAATGTAACACACATCTGGGAAGCTAAGCGTTTCTTCCAGGCTTGTGTGTTGCAAAGGGTCATAGAAGCAGTGACTTGCACTAACGTAAATTACACCTACCAGCTCTGTGCCAAAGCTTCATTCCAGCCATACACATGCTGGATAACTCATGCTTTGTCAAGCTGGAAATTTCCCATTAATTCCACCCAAACACACAATGCACAAAGGCTTTTCCCCGAGTAAGCATGATGTTCATTATGCTTAGCGTGGGAATGCCCCCCCCACTCCGGTAATAGATTGAACTGTGGATACGACGGACGGTGCTCACTAATTTGACTTGAGTAAGTGGGTGACAAATAGTCCAGCCAGAAATCAATGAGCGAAATTATGTATACACAGAGGAATGCGAGACACGAGAAGAGAGACCAATGCAAATGACTGTATACACCGACGAAGCATGAAAGCATACACACTCTAAGCCATGCAAACACAACGCAAACCAAATCAGTATCCCAACAAATTCTCTATTAAATCATGTGTACTTTGCATCAGTACAATCTAATAACACAGAGAATACAATAATATTCCGACATAAATTATTGATGTAGTGTATAATCTTGCTCTGTCACCCTGCTTCGCAACATGCAGTACAACAGCAGCAAAAGTGAAACATGAATACAGATTAAAACTGCATTTGTACTAGGTTAAGTGAATAACCAGAAAGCCAAATATGTCATCCCCACCCCCCAATCAGTAAAATGTGTTAAAGCTTGTGGATACAGGTGAGTGTGTTGCAAATGTAATCCTACCCTCTAAGATTCAATTGATATGCAGTTAGTTATTTTTGTCTTTGCCCACCTTAGTATTTTTCTCTATGAAACTCTAAAAATCACTCATTTGATACTTTCATTGGGAGTAACCAGGTCGGACAAGATTAGAAATGAGTACATCAGAGAAACAGCTCAGGTTGAGCAGTTTGGAGACAAAGTTAGAGAGGCGAGACTGAGACTGGTTTGGACATGTGTAGAGGAGGGACAGTGGATATATTGGACAAAAGATGTTGACATGGAGCTGCCAGGGAGGGGGACAAGGGGAAGACCAGGTTCATGGATGCAGTGAAGGAGGACATGCCGAGGGTAGGTGTGACAGAGGAGGATGGTAGGGATAGAGTGAGATGGAGGCTGATGATGTGCTGTGGCGACATACAGAGACAGCTTACTATTCAAGCTGTGTGACAAAAAGGTGTCAATTAGTAAGAAACAACACTATTCGACTGGTGTGCTTTTCTTAACCGAACTGTGAGGAATTCAGGCTAAATTGAGCTGTCTCATTGTCTCCCTCGATATCTTTAAGGAGGTGGTCAACCGGAGCGTTAATTTGAATGTGGGCAACTCTCAGTCGAATGGGGTGCTGGTGATGTTGTGGCTGCTTTCCAGTGGAGAAGATTGTAGCAAAGTAGGAATCATGGGGATGTAGTCCAACACCACTCTACGCAGGGGAAACCTAACCTGCAGGAATTCATTAAGAGTGGGCCACTTGTGGCACTGTCAAACATACACACTTATACACAAGCTCACACAAACTGAGGAATGCCTGAAAATGATTCAGGCTGAAAAATAAATGGATAAAACTGGAAACACACACGTACACACACAGACACACACACAAATTTACAGGGAAAAAAAGTTCATTTTTTTCCCTCAGCTAATGCAGACGTTATGTCTGGAGTGTGTGTTTGTGTGTGTGGGCCATTAATTTGTGTGCGATTCCAATCCCATCTCAATGGGGGGGATCAATCAGCTCATCCTTCTTAGATTGCCACCAACAACCTTAATGCCACATACACATACAGTATCAGCTTTTACACACATTTTTGCAAGTACACAAACACACAGGGTAAGTGCCGTCCCCAAAGGGAGTCCTGCCCCTTGCTAACACAGATATAGACCTCTCTTTGCTTTCATTAACACTCAGCTTGGAGAACTGCTCTTTGACTAAACAGTCACACACATATTGCCCACATGCACTATGAAGAGATGTCATGTCCACACAGAAGAAATCTGTGGCTGACCTGAAGAAAAAAAACATCACCAAAAAAAACCAAACAAAACAAATTACACGGGATGTTGGCATCGACTAGTCCCCTATGGTGAACAGGATATAATTTCAACGTGGCTGAAACTTCACTGTTAGCAGTGAAATATATAAATACATAAAATAATAATAATTCAGCTGTCAAAGAATGCATTAAGGAAAAGTTATAAAAGGTAGAGGTATAACTGCTTGCTTTTGCACACCTCTGATGTTGAGGTCAAGAAAGTATGTACAGCGCTTAAATTTATTAGAAGACCACCTAATGTGTGGGTTAATGCCACAGGTGGTTTAATATGTTTCTGTAACCCACAGGTATCTACTAAAATACAATTACTGTTGTTATCAATGAATTTTCAGATTTACTGTTTTACAAAAAAGCTGAAAAAAATCTAAAACACATTAATTTGATAAAGATGCAAATTACATTCCTGAACAGAAAGATTTTATACTTAATTATTTTCTGACATCTCAGAGAAATCCATTGTGCCGGCTCAAATTTGAGTATAAAAACATGAATTCAGTTTATTTGCCAAATAAATGACAATACATTTTTTACATTTTAAACAAGTTTTTTCTAAAATATTTGTTTTCTTGTTTTTTTTATGGCAGGTGGTCTAATGAATATATTAAGCACTGTACATGGCTTGAGCAAAACCACAGCATCTAAACTGTAATGTATAATACTAATATACAGAGTACTACAGAACTCATTGCATCCTTATTTTTTAATTCTGCCACATGAGAAAAAAAATCAGGCAGATGTAATCCCTTATAGTGTGTTAATTTTAAGCAAGTGGGCAATTCTCTTACGCAGTATGATCATAATATAATATCCTACAATACTTTACCTCGGTGACAATTTGCTGATTAATTATTCGTCTGATGTTTTTTTGTCTGTGTTTTTGTTTGTTTTCCATCCAAGCTATTGATTAAAGTAACACCAGCCGGTGACACTAATGATCTGTGGTGTGTGCTTGTGCGTGTATCAGCTAGTGTGTTAATGAGTGAATGCGTGTGGGTGTTTGTGTCTCTTGTAGGCCAGAGTACTGTAGATTCTCTCCTCTCAAAAACTTTCCCTGCAGTCATCTGTGTTTACTATTCCCATGTTTTTCTCACTCCCTCTATTCTCTTTTCAGCGCCCATCATTCAGCGAACCGTGCTCGCTGCAGCCGATTCTAAAGTGGCTACGTCTGAGCTTTACCCTCCTAGGAGGGCAGAGGCAGAAGAGTGCTCCTTGCTTCCAAGGCAGCAACACAAAGAGCCAGTGAGAACAAGACAGCTAGCTGGTTCACAGCTTGCAGAGAGCCACCAGTACTGGTCTAAAGGGCTCAGTAATGAGCGCCATTCAACTCCCACAGTCAGGGGATGTGAGCAGAAAGGCTGGAAGGGTGAGAATATTATAGAAGGAGAGGGATAGAAAGTACAGAGTGGAAAGAGGGGACATAATGAGAATAAGAGAGTATGAAAGAGAGCTGTTGGGTTCATAGCCCAATTCACTTTTGAAAATGATGGTTTAGTTCCCTGTTCAGCTGGTGAACACACTTCAAAAAGCCTTTTGGGGGCCCTGACCAGAGTCTGGACCTCTACTGGTCCTCCTGCCCAGGCTTGAAACATTCCGGCCAGCTGTGGCCTGCATCCCACAGAGGAGGAGGCTCTATATCCTGAGTGAAATGGAAAGGCAACAGGCAAAGAAACTGTGCTGGGAAATGGAACTGTCACACTTTAACACATAAATAGATGAAGAAGAAGACATGCATCACACCACACACACACACACACACACACACACACACACACACACACACACACAGAAA
>VUQK01001616.1:1242-20162 GCA_015106715.1 Bujurquina vittata
TTTTTTTTTTTTTTTTTTCTTTTTCTCTTTTTTTTTTTACTGCATCTGGTTCCCATCCTGCTTCCTGAGGTTTAGATTAAACCATCTTCAGTTTCCAGCTGCTGAGGAGCCTGTTCCAGTGGTTGTAACCCTGAATGGATGAACCAGAGAAGTAGGAGGAAACAAAGAAGAAAAATAAGAGAGCTGGATGGAGAGATTGAGGGTATGCTAGGGGGCAAAAGAGGGAATGATGTGAACAAAAACAAGGACAAGCTACGGTCCTCGTGTGTTTCTGCACAAAAGAACCCCTGGTCTCGCTCAAAATTTGAACTTTATACAGTTTTAATAGTTTATTTATTCATGATTTTCTTCAAGCCTTAGAGACTTGGATGAATAGTAAGATAACTTGAATAGTACTTTCATCAGCAACTAGACGTCCTCAGGTACAGTTAGTTCCTGAGTAAATGTAGTCTTTGATTGAAGTGCACATTTTCAGCTTTAAATATTGGATTTAACAAAAAAAAATTTCAGTTTCAAGTCTTGAACTTGTATTTGGGAACTTCAGTTTTCAACATGAGGTTCAAAGAGATGTAGATGCAAGTGAAGGAATCCATCATTAGGCTGAAAAACTGGCCAAATCAACAATCTGGTTCTGTCTGGGTCTTTGACCCAGAGTTTGTGTTTTTGGACTTTCAATTTTTTAAATTAAATATATTCTGTTTGATTCTTAGTTTTCTTATTCTTTAGATTTTCACTACCCAAGAGTTTTTGAAGGCAGCGAAACAGGATATGCTTCAAAATCCAAGACAGTCACCTATCTAAATGAGACACTGAATCTCAATGGGACTACCTGTATAAGTAATGGTTAAATTAAAACAAAAAAAAAAATTCAACCAAGTATTAAAATCAATCCTTATATTCAAAGTTATGTTAGTTTGTGCAATTAATTTTGAGCCTATGTATAAAAATGTCTGTAACTTCTAAACAGTTAATGCTTGCCTTCTACAATCACATATTGTTAGTTTGATTTGAACTCCATGTTGTTGGTGTACAGCGGTAAGACTGAAAAGGTTGTGCCAGTGTCCAAAAACATACGGACCTAACTTTATGTCTGTGTTCTAACTAGTGGCTTTCTGCTCTTTGTTGAATGGAAATCCAAATAATTATTAATTAACTAATTATTAATTTTTCCTGGAGGATTCCATGTTCCATATTTTCCCTTCACAGTTTCTACGTGATGAATCTGACCACGTTCCTTCACTTCCTTAGTGCAAATATCCAAAAGGTTGAATACATAAAGTTGCAAGAAAGTCCGAGTTCCTGTTGGTTGAGTTGTAAATCCAGTGATATGGATGACATTTGATTCAATTTGAGAGCTTTTAAGGATGTTTTTTTTTATGCCCTGCTCATCTTGGCATAATTCTCTCTTAAACATTGTAAAATATATTTCACAAACAATACTTTATTTGCACCCCCGTTACCTAATATTCCACGCTAGGCTTTTTGCTTGAGCAGCCAGCAACTGTTGTGCTTGGCTGAGCAGTTCGGCAAGAAATATTGACACCCACATATATAATGTGACACAGGTGCGTGGTATAAGTCTGGAAGAAGACATGCATATGAACATAAATTTGTTGCATGAATACATTTAACACATGCAGGTACCAGAGCAGATTCAGATGTTACATCTGGCTTGCATGTTTTTCCTCTTAGAGTGTGACTGTTGCAGTTGTGCTGGTGACATCTAGTGGAATTAAGTAGGAAATAGATTCAGGGCTGAATAACTCCAAACTAATTGTATCAAAGTGGCAAGATCAAAGTGTGTGTTGTTTTTAATTAGAAAAAGAGAAACCAGTTTAAATAAAAAAGCATATTCATAAAGCTATCTGATGTGCCACCTTTGAGTACTGTATTCATTATAAATGTGACACCAGTTTTAAGTACTTGTAATGTTAAGCATAAGAGCGTAAAGAAAAGCTTTTTGTGTGTCTGTTTTTTTTTCTGTACTGGATATATTTCTATATGTCATTCTTTGCTTTTCTAGAGAAGCTTGTGCCTTTATTTCTTGTAGGGTTGACGACTGCAGTTATCTTCTTATTGGCCACCCAAGAATTAGGAAGAAAGCACATATCACTCTGATTCTCTGCACCTTTCACTGGCTTCCTGTAAGATGTAGTGTCAAAGAATCACTTATTGATAAGTGACATCATTCTCATGTTGAGCACTTTCCAGTATTAAAGTCGGAGAAGCAAGGAAATAGAGGATTTGTTTTGCTTTTTAGCAAGGTAGAATAATTCATACATCACTAGCTATACAGCGCAATCCTTGATTTTGGGTTTTTCTTTTCTTAAAAACACAGCTGCAGTTCATTCATAGATAAAACCGGGTCAGTGCGATAGTTTATTTAGTAAGTCAGACATATACAACAGTGGCAGTACAGATTATAAGTTTTACCAATCTTTACATGCACTAACACCATATTGGATTGTTAAGTTGGGGTTTGTGGAGCTGAACCGACTTTTGAAAATCCGGCTCAAGGGGGTGATCCAGTCGAAAATTACAACTGGGAACGATGCCAGCTTCTGACAGCACGAGCTGGAAACTAAACAGGGTGATAAGGCATTTAGCCGCTGCCCATTGCTGAACCAACTACCTAGTTAGGTCAGATTGCCACCCTTAGGTATTTTTTATATGAAGAAGCTAAAAGCAGCATTATTCTCCACTATTTTTAACTAATAATGTAGCTGTGCCATCATTTTTGCACTGCAGTCCATGGGAGATGAGCTGTTTACAAGGGCTGCTTTCATATTTACAGCTCTTTTCATAAATGAGAGACCTAATGAGTATTTATAGATTAATCAATTAATTATTTGGTCTGTAAAACATCACAAAATTGTGGAAATGGACACCGCAGTCACAATGTGATGTCTTCATATGCTTTATCTAATAATCTATAATCCAGTTTATGTGATGAAGGACAAATTCAAGGTTGGAAAAGCGATTGTGCGGGAGTTTTGCTTGAAGAAGAAAAAAATTATTATTAAATTATCAAAACAGTTACTCATCATGTTATACTGACCACTAAATCCTGTTTTTGAAAGTGATTATGTAAAGCAGGAACGGATGTGTGTCCAGAAACTTTCACTACTAAAGTTTATTTTCTCTGTAAAGTTTCAAAAGTCACAGATTCTAATTACAAAGTAGAATAAAAGTAGAATACAGTTATTCATGTGTACTGTAAGTCAGAGGTTCTCCCATGCTCTTGTACATACCCATAACTTCTCATAAGGATGAATAAGACACAGACATCACCTTTCCACAGTTTATTTCTTTTAAAGTAATTCATACAAATGCATACAGTCACAAACGTATCTTTGTCAGGTTGTCAGTTTTGACCAAAAATAATGATATTTACTGTAGAATATAGATTATGTATGTACTGTATATTGCTACGCCTACTACTTTACCATAAAGGGGACCAAGGTAGGCAACAGTGGACTGTGTGTTACTACCAGGGATGGAAATTCAAGGAACTTCTCAGCATTTTCATAGCTAATCTGATGTGGCACCCGTCATTTTAAAGGAGGAATACTTGCAGTTTGTTTCAGAAACAACTAGCAAAGAGTTTCTCCTCCCCGAAATGGTTACATTATTTGTTAAGGAAAGTTTAGGATTCAAGTTCGAGGATTTTGGGGCTCATGCCTGACAGTACCGTCTGTACGAGACGACCCGTTCAGATATCGCTGGTGAAATTTCCATCCCTGATTGCTACGCTTACTACCTAACCATGACGAAGATCAGGTAGGCAACAGTAAACTGTTTTTACTACTCAGCTGCTGGTAGGAGGGGATGAGAAAGCACCTTCACTCAGCAGGCCTGGTAACATCAACACAGCAGCTGGAATTGGTAATAAATATTCCAGAGAGGAAAACAGTTTGGGAGATTTTTCCGCTTACGTGACACTATCAGCTTCTTGTTTACATTGCGGGAATGTAAATCAGTAAAAGCTTTGCTAGGCTAAGTTTGAAGTCAATTCCAAAGTGCTTTTAGTTTGTCTTAAGGATTTAGTTCATGGCAGCCTTTGTAATGATGCTTTGTGGCGAGCACAAGCCACCGCCCCTCCTCCCAGTGCTGCTTTTTTTAGACACAGATACAACCAACTCACATTGACACAGGCAGGCAGAACACCATATGTACACATAGACACAGAGGCCACAGAGGGTGGCTAAACGGTATACTCAGGAAGGACCCCCTCTCGAAAGGTTAAAGGGATAGTAGTCTGGAGAAATCTGTTTGTTTTTTTCTTGCTTTCGAGAAATAGCATTTATTCGTTCTCACAGGAAGGCCGTTTCTCTTTTACGAACAAGGACGATCAAGCTGAGCTCAAGTTGCATTTTAAATCATCCTAAAAAAAAAAAAGTATGAAAATTTCATTTTATCCAAGTTTATGCACATGACAGTTTCTCATCTGTCTGCAAACATTAATTTTACTTAACTAAATGTGACATCCGTACAAGTGAGTTCAGAGCTTCAAATGGAAACTAGAGTTTTTTGCAACTCTGCGGGCGGATTGGACCTACCTACAGCTGCAAGGGCAACCTCAATAATATACTGACTCTGCAGCATGATGAACTGTGGCTGAATGATTCATCAAACCGTTCATGCTCCATGACCTGCACGGTCACTGTGTGCGATAGGGGAACTGTTGTATCATTAGACAGGATAAGATAAAATCCTTGTTTCTCAGAGTGTGGGCTGCTACAAACTTTGAGTGTGTCATCTTGTCAATGTATAAATTAATAAGAGACATGGAAAGAAGCTGTCCCAGTCTCAGCATACCATTTTGCCACTTCCCTGCAGCCTTTCCTCCTGCAACCCCCTCGATTTGGGTCGAGCATTTACACAAGTCCCAAGAGCAAAATCACATGCCCCTTTAACATAACTAACAAAAGCAAACATTAGTTCAACTTTAGCTCCTGTTAAAGTTCTTTTTCTAATGTAGGAGGACACCAAAAGGCAAGCAGGTAGAAAAACAAAAGCACTAAGTGGCATTAAAAAAAATAAAACAAACAAACAAAAAAACTTAATATACCAACTGCGGAAACTTAATTTCCTGAGATGGTGTGCAAAAAGCTGCCTCTTTTGGGGGGGCTTGCTAATTATGGGGACATAAAAAACAGATATTGTATTCTCCAACTGTTTTGGCTACATAGAGAGATCACCTTTGCTTTTGTTAAGACTGGAATACAAATATCAGTATCATCTTGTTGTAAGTCTAAAAACTGTACACAGACAGGTTACATTCATTGTATAACCTACTAACTTTGTTTGTACATCAAACTAAGGAAAGGACACAGAAAAGAGAGAAAGACATAAACCCCACCCCTCTAACTTTGGACACACTACAGCCTAAGACAGCGGAATTTGATTCTGTATTTTCTTTTCTTTCAAAATCAATAGATAGTTATTGTTAGATTTGTTTTTATTTTATTTTTTTTATTCTGGCAGAGAATCTGAAGATCATCCAGTGATCAGGAGACCAACTTCTGGGTGGGGCAGCAGACAGCTATCTTGCTCTTTAGTGAGGGCATCCAACAGCTATCCACTCCTTTTCCTCATCACCACCTTCCTCATCTTCCACTTCGGAGTGTGAAACGGCTGTTGGAAACCGGTTGCCAGAGAGTTCTCGTATTGATTGTAATTGGGACCTCAACCGGTCAATCTGACACCAAACCTGTCCGATAACAACTTGTCACTAGGGAACTTATCGCTATGACACCGGTTGCTGTGCCAACCACCACCAGTCACCAAACAACACGGGCAAGCGTGTGTTTTGTGTTTGTGGAGGGGCTACAGCTGGTCGTTTGGATGTTGCTCTCTGTCGCCCTCTGGTGGCTTCACTGTGTTTTGTCCTGGAGACGGGGCGTGAGGAGGGTGCGTGACAGCGGGCGGGAGGGTGTGCGCGATCGGCACAGTGCTCGGCACAATGCCTTCAACAGGTGGAGGGAGGCCGCCAGACGGCAAGTTCACCACTCCTGGGGGATACCTAGAAGTGGCAGAGATGGAAAGAGATTACAAACTGAGGGAAAAAACTAACTGAGAGTCATTCAAATTGCAGTCAATCTTATATCAATAAAGCCATTCTAATAAATTTTTAGGGGTATCTGATCATGAAGACAGGCATAGTTTTATTTAACCAGGTTTGGAGAGTTCCTGCCACCACTTAAAATAATTTTCATCTCTTCTGTTTATTTTTGTTTTTATTTAAAAACGGAACATCTGTGGATCTGTTTCTCGTCCCTTATGTCGGTGGATTTGTTGGAGAAGAATTTTCTCAAAAAATAGCATCCCAGTGTACTTCAGACCCAGCAGCACAAAAACGAGCTCATCCCAAGGACAAAGCGCCCAGACACAAGCTAAACAACGTGCTGAATGGTGTGCAATGCAGAGGAGTTCTTAGACCTTTAGAAGAATACAGCCACTTCACAGATGCATGGCACTGTGGACAAGACTAACCTGTACGTCTGCACCTAAAGGAGAAAAGACACGCTGTTGTTCACATGGACTCTCCATGTTCATTTCAAGCTCTCAAGAAAACCAAAGACACTGAACATCTAATGGATAAAAACCAGAAGTGGTGTAAATACAAAAATTTGCCCCTTATTTTTTTCATAGAACCAAACAGTGGCTTGTGTAATACGTGTGGTGCAGTGTTTGCATTGGTAGCTGTAAGCTGTGAACCTCGGAGCTGAACTGTGTTGCTATTTTGGGATGTGATACACCCTGCAAGCACTTTTCAATACCCCAGCAGCCAGTGTTTTGTTGTGCTGACATTGCCTGGCTGAATTCCTCATGGCAGGCAGAGACACTGTCTGCCCATCAGTATAATTATAGACTGGCGTGCCACCTCTCTTATCATGTGTAGTCAGAACTGTCATCACATCTGCGAGCTGGAAATCCAACAGGGCAGCGACACACTCCTTTATAGATCAGGTTTGAAAAACCAACACAAAGATCAACTGTAGCTTGTAGCTCTTTTAACCCTGACAGTTTAAAGGTTAAGATTTTACAATAATTGGTACATTTTTAGTAATTAGAAAAAAGATAATCAGGTCCTATTTGTTTTATTCTGTGTGTCATTCAGGGAATCACATAATCATGAAGATTAAAATCAAATTTCATTCACTTTTGTTACGTTTAAGTGGTGGCAGGAGCAGGTGAAAACCGGGCCAAATAATTGTAGGTTGTTACCTGTAAGCCCCGTTGAGTTCAGGGTGGACGGTGGCCGGGTCAACTCCTGCCCAGTGGTTGTTTTGGGTGAGGAACTCTTTATTGACGCAGTTTTTCAGACTGTCTGGGATGCGACCTTAAAAAAAAGAAAGGATACAAATGTGTCTTTGTGTAAAGAAACACCAATAATGACATTTAGGGGAATTAGTAAGTTACTGAAGTTCATTTCAAAGCAGGTGGGATTTGTTTTTCACTACACTGACCCACTTTGTGCAGAGACTTAACGGGGCATTTAGATATACAGAGTCCCCGATCAAACCACATGAAGCAGGAAGACAGGAAGAATAAGAAACAGAAAAATAGAATAGAAGGAAAGGGAAGACTCTGAAGGCCTTTAAATTCCTGCTACAGGAAGAATGGCATACCTAAAAATACCACTTTTTGAACTTTTTGTCCATCAGAGGTCATGTTGTCAGCTAACGTTTGTGTTTCCGTGACCGTGCGTGTACACTACCTGTCACAGCCCTTCGGATCTCCCTGGCTGCTTCCTCTCGCATTTCCAGTGACGCCTGCTCACTGTACCAGGCAGCGTGCGGTGTGCAAATCAGATTGGGAGCATCTTTGAGCGGACCCTGACTGAAACTGAGAAATACACAAACAGTACAATCATTCTGAGCTGCAGCAAAAGGATTTTATTCAGCACCCCATGATGTTTTTAATTACTCAGTCAGAAACAAGTAATCAGGTTCATTAGTGACAGCTTTTTATATTCCTTCTGTGTAATCTATCAAAAGATATTCTTTGATCCAAAAAAAAAATAGTTTCTCACATTTGAGATGCTCGTGTTTCGTGTGATTGATGACACGTGCTGTTGCACCAATGTCATTAAATGCCATCATTGAATAGCAAAATTCAACAACAATGAAGCTCATGTGTCATTGCGTAAGTACAGTATAAATAGAATAACACTTTATTATTATACTTTGCTTTGGCTTGTTTGACTGCAGTGAACGTCACAGTGATTGTCCTGTTCAAGAAACCAGATTGAGATGATTTGAGCTTTGTGAGACGGCACATTATCCTGCTGGAAGCAGCCACCAGAAGATGGGCGCACTGCGGTTATAGTTAGTGACAATGGTCAGGTAGGCTGTGGTGTTTAAACAATGCTCAGTTGGTAGAAAGGAGCCCAAGTGTGCCAAGAAAAGATCGCCCTCACCAATACAAGGTCAGATGGATCCATACCTTCATGCCTTCAAATTCTGACCCTGACATCTAAATATTGCAGCAGGAACTGAGACTCATGAGACCAGACAACATTTTTCCAATCTTCTATTGTCCAATTATGGTGGTGAAATTGTAGCATTGGTGAATTGTAGCGTCAGTTTTCTGTTATTAGCTGACAGGAAAGGCACCGGTGTGGTCTTATGCTGCTGTAGACCATCTGCTTCAAGGTTCAAGGAGGTATTGTGTGCATTCAAAGATACTCTTCTGCATACCTTGTGTGCACTGACTGGTTGATTGAGTTACTGTTACCTTCCTCTCAGCTTAAAGCAGCCTGGCCATTCAACAAGGCATTTTCACCCAGAAAACTGCTGCTCACTGGATACTTTCTCTTTTTTGGAAAATTCTCCATAAACCCTTGAGATGGTTGTGTAGGAAAATCCCAGTAGATCAGCAGTTTATGAAATATTCAGACCAACCAATTTGGCACCAACAACCATGCCACGTTCAAAGTCACGTTACTTCCCCATTCTGATGCTTGGTTTGAACTTCAGCTGGTTCCCTTCACCATGTCTAAATTCAACAACCGGTTGAATATTTGTACCTAATAACTTGACCAGCAAGTATTGGTATGTCTAATCAGTTGATTAAAGATAAATTTACATATGGCTAACAGCATTAATCTATGTGTAAAAACAGTGCGTTACCTGAAAGGCTCTGTCTCATGAACATCCAGGGCAGCTCCACGTATCCTCCCCTCCTTCAGGGCCTGAGCCAGAGCCTTCTCATCCACCAGACCCCCCCTTGCTGTGTTCACCAGAAACGCCCCCTGACGCATCTTTAATACACACACACACACACACACACACACACACAGTGAGCAATATGTTCAGTTAAAGCTTTATACTGCATTTACATTTTAAGATTGGTGCCCCTGGAAATAAAGACTCCGTGACATTAAATATGAAACAAATCACATTGAGTAAAGCTAATACAAAAGATTTTCTGGTAATATTTAATGGGTCTGCGCTGAGCAGTTGTCTTTATACTTTTGCGCCCCCACTCAGGCCAGAAGTGTTTAAGAGATAAAATCCTTTAAGCTGGAGAAAAGCCAATATCTGATATTTCTTCAGACACAGTGCAGAGAGTACAGAACCTCATTTATCTGCAAAATGATGGGCTTCCCTGGGTCTATGCCTCTTTAATATTTATGGCTATGGGAATCAGTAGTTGATGTGAGGATAAATTAATCATTCATGCGCCTGTGTACCTGCTCAGTTTTGCGTGAGCTTGGTGATGACCCGCAAGCTCCTCTTTACCTGTTTGATGGTGAAGTCGTTGATCAGGTGGTGGTTGTGTTCGTTGAGACTGCAGTGCAGAGACACACAGTCAGAGTGGAAGAGCAGATCCTGAGGAGGAGAGAAAGAGGCGCCAGTAAACCCCAATCCTAACGCTGAAATGTTGAACCTAGTCCAGAGGACGTGTATGTTTTCACAGTTACTGTTACTGAGCACAAGGTGGCGGCCCTCCATTTGCACACACACACACACACACAGTGGTCACAGCACCATTGCAATAAATACGCATTTGTCACGGTGGATTGTGGAGAAAGCATTTTTGTCAGCAAAGAGAAATGGAGACAAAGAATTTGTCTCCCAGTAAAAAGAGGATTTAGACTGAATCCATTTAAATGCTGTGCTAGTGATGGGCTCTTATTGGCTAAATAGGAGTTGAGTGGAAATTGTTTGGCGCATACACTCAAATATTGCTGATGCTTTGCTGATATTTGTGTTGAGTGCAACACAGTCAGCATTCGCTTTTGATACAGGTGGATTTTGCTATGCTTTTCCTTATTTTCTGTCATGTGTATATTGGTGCAAGAGTGATAGATTAATGCAAAAGTACAATAGCTTCACACTGCTCTAAATGCTTGCTTTTTACCACGTTCTTGCACTCTGGGTTCTGTACGCGGTCCTTCATATGGTCTTGCTGGAAATCAGAAGCCGCACCCACCTATTTTTTAAATCTCCTGTTTATAATGGGCAGCCAATCAGGAGAAAGTAAAGATAACGAGCTAAAACTGCTTATCTCATACAATAGATCAACGGCAAAGGGGATGCGGCAAAGCCCAATATAAGACAAATATAGATTTTTGTGAGTTATGGAAATATGGAGCAGGAAATTAGTATAGTGTGTCCCCTTTACAATCCAAATCTCAGTAGTAAAGTAATTTAAAATGAAATGAGCTATGGAAATTAATTAGCTTTCACTTTTTATGGCCTCAGTGTTATATAGCGATGCCTATAGAAGTTAAAGAAAAAGCTGCATTTGCAGGACTTTTTGATGTAGCGATATGGAAGGGTGTGATGTAGAGTTTAGGCGATGGCTTTCCTATCATACACAAAAGCTTGACACGTTTGAAAAGAGGATGATGTTTCATAAATAAAATGCTTTTTTGTGTGTTTTACCTGTAGTGTGGTGACCCTTTGTAATCCCAGGGATCTTTCTACACCGTCAGCCAAATAAGGGTCATAGAAAATCACATTGAAGCCAAAGGCTTTGGCTCGAAGGGCTACAGCCTGGCCCACTCGACCTAGAAACACACATGAATACCCACAGGCATGGAGTCACACAAACATCAGTACCCATACAGGGGCCCTAGAAAAACCGCAAACAAATGTAAAACCATTTGAATATGAAAAGAAAAAAAGCTACAGTAACATATATCCTTGTGCATCTAATATTCCTGTTTTTTGTCTTTTGACTAACAGAAATTGCATGCTGTGATTCTCTAACTGCTGCCCACATTTGCTCATTATTACGGGAAAAACCTTTTAGACGGTACGAGGAAGAGATTTGCTTCTGGTTAATCCGCTTATATTTTATTGGCAGTAACTCCTTGGGAAGCCAATTTAGCCACGCTAAGAACAAAACTTCCCAAAATCAAACTAGAAAAAAAAAGAACAAACTTAAAACACAATCTTCTGGCCAGCATTGTACCTGCATGTTAGTATCATCACTGCATACTGACCTTAATATATATTAAAAGGCGCTGCTGCACATACGCTCGTGTTTGGGTTGTTACTCACCGAGCCCTATGAGTCCCAGGGTCTCGCCTCTGATCCTCGCCGCTCCCGATGCCACCTCACGGATCTGTTCCACGCTCTGAACCCGGGTCCCCTCCCGCAGAGCCTGGCGTGAATACCAATTAATTATTACATGCAAATGCAAGACCGAGCGCACAAACATCACAGTTTAACGTGATTCAAGCTATATATCATAATATCTGCACTTAATGACCAAAGTCTAAGTCGTTGGAAGTGATTATACAATAAGTCTAAATAATGATTTGAGGAACAAATCATTTTACTGTACCTTCTACATCTTACATCAACGTCTTTCAAATACAGCCACATTCTAAAGAAAATGAATGAACGTTTCAATTTTTCTGATTAGTAACTGTCGAAACTGAAATTGTGATAACCGAATGCACGCCTCTAACCAAGACATTTAAATTAAGCTGTTTAAATCCATTTAATTTCAGTCTTTTATATCAGCCACGTGGAGCTACCAACCTGGTGCAGCCAGGTGGTACGTCGGTACAAGGTGAGGATGTGACACAGCGTGGAGTCCGCTGTTTCCTCCACGGAGGCAGCTGGCATATTACATACAGCTATGCCTGTTGGACCAGAGAGCAGATAAGGCTTGGTAATAGCTTTTTAAAAACCATTTTGGGAGAGAAATGAAGTTTGGTGAAAGCTATTTTTGTGGGGAAGTACAGGCTGTAGATGTCAGCAGTTTTTTCTGCAAAACACAAAACTATTCGACACTTTGAAACGGCAAAGCCTCTCAGTGGAAGAAGATAAGGGAAGTTAGTAAAGTTCAGGCTGTTGCGAGGGAAAAATGAGTTTAAAAAAAGCTTTAATGAGTTCTCCTTTTTTTTTTTGCAAATATTACTGACTTCTTGCAAACATGTCAACAGAAACTGGTAGCTAGGAAGTTTAAAATTTGACTTAATGTTTAAGTAATATGTAGCTCAACAGCTTTTGTGCCTTTTTTTCATGTTCAATAGAATTGAATTTCTTATATTTTTTTACACAAAGGAGCCCTCTTTTTCTAATTTCGAACACATCTTTACTGCAGTAGCTATGCACGAATTAACATTTCTAAATAATCCTTTTATTCTATATTGGACCTCATTGCAGCCCCTCAGTTCATCCTGTCTGAAATGAGCAGTTTTCCCTTCAAAGCCAATTTTCTTGTGACTGGCTGCTCCACACAAACAGAAGGTTTGAACAGCAGGTGGGTGGGGCTTCTGTGTTTATAGTCAGCTCTCACTGACATCATGTAGTACCAAGAGTAGAAAAAAACTGTCCAAAGCAATTCAAGTAGTCAGAAGTGTAAGCAGGAGTATGTCTGCAAAGTAAGGAAAAGCATACATATTTGCAGCATAGTTGAGTAACTCAGTAAAATGTGTGCGTAATTATGATCAATTAATTTAGATTAAGTGAACTAATGGAAAGCATCATTTTGACTACCTGAAGCTACTTTGCCAGCTTCCACAGGAAGGGCATCCCAAAGAGTGGGTCAGTGTTTCTTGAATAATAAATTCATACACCACTGCTCACCTAAAATCAAATACAGCAAGAACCTGAATAAGTAAAACAGTGGTTTTGCAGCATCACAGTCAAACCTGGTTCAGGTGTTCACCATATTACATACTGCACGTCTCTCTGCTGTTAGACTACTAACGGTAATATTAAAGTCTTTGCCAGTTCTGCTTGTGTCAGAGAGGGTAATTAGCACCCCTGAAATTGGTGGGAAACACAATTTTGTTGTTACACGAATATGAGTACATGTATGTGCGCTTGTTCCTACCGAGTTCTCCGGCAGATTTAATATCAATGTTGTCATAACCGCTCCCGATGCGGACGATGATACGCAGGGCTTTGAACTTCTCCAGGTCTTCTCTCATTAGAGTGATGGTGTGGTACATCAGTGCTCCTACAGCTTCATTTAGGACCTGGACACACACAACACATACGGTTAAGTTAACTCATATGGAGACTTATTTTTTTAAACTTGGGGGGTTTTTTGGCCTTTTTTGGTTTTTATTAGATAGTGCACAGTAAAGAGAGACAAGAAAGTTGGGGCCAGCCACACCACAGGGATGTGGCGTACATGGTCGCCTGCTCATCCACTGAGCCACACTGGCGCCCAAGAAATGCATTTTTTATGGCCTTACTACACTGTTGGTACACAAACCCAGATATAGAACAGAAGCATGTGTGTATTTGCAACATCTGAATATGTGCACCATATTTGCATGCCTTTGTATTGTGGCCAGTTAAGGTTTGGCAGAAAGCGTAAGTAGCTAGAGTTCACTCGGTTCACTTTTCCTTGGTATTGCAGTGAGATTATTTCTTCTGATGTTGTCTTCATACTCTGTTTTTCCCTATAAAAATTGATTTCATTGAGATTTTGCCTTTTTTTAACCAAAGGAATTAAGATAAGGTGTCTGCATGTAACTCAATTGTCTAATATTCACGCTGAATTCTCAGTGTTTTTTAATCAGATCCATCCATCCGTCCATTTTCTTCCGTTTATGCAGGGCTGGGTCACTGGAACACCTCACCCACGAGGTGCCCAGGAGGCATCCTAATCAGATGCCCGAACCACCTCAGCTGGCTCCTTTCGATGTGGAGGAGCGGCGGCTCTACTTTGAACCCCTCCCGAATGGCTGCACTCCTCAACCTATCTCTAAGGGAGAGGCCAGCCACCCTTCGGAGGAAGCTCTTTTCTTCCGCTTGTATTCACGGTCTCATTCTTTCGGTCACTCCCCAAAGCTCATGACCATAGGTGAGGGTAGGGACGTAGACTGACCGGTAAATTGACAGCTCCCTCTTCACCACGACAGACCGGCGCAGCGTCCGCATCACTGCAGACAAAGCCCCAATCCGTCTGTCAATCTCCCGCTCCCTTCTCCCATCACTCGTGAACAAGACCCCGAGATGCTTGAACTCCTCCACCTGGGGCAGAAGCTTGTCCTTGTGCACGAGTGGGCACTCCACCCTTTTTTTTAAAATCAGATTTCTAGCTAATTGTCTTTATCAATAACAGTAATGGCTCAAAAGCAGATAATATGATTATCATATGGAATAGGGATATATTGCAAAGCGCCGTCAAAGACTCGTCACCTTTTAATTGGTTCTCAAGTAATCATGTAATCTTTTGTAATGTTGCCAGCCCCCTGCTTCTTGTATGTGTGAGGATGAAAATGACATGTGGTTCAATTATAGTAAAGAAGCCCTTTTAATTACACAATGAGGTGGCTGCTTATTAGAGAACCAGAGACAGAGAGCAAGAGAAAAGATAGCGAGGGAGGGACTGCCATCTGTTTCTCCCACACTGTGGCCTACTGAGCGTGCTCACAGAGAGAGTGCGCCTGGCAGACACCCAGAACAAGACATAACCCTGCCAGACATACAAACCCATTTGCAATCCATAGTGGCTGTGGCAGGATCTGACCCACATTTAAGTTTGTACTCTTAATTTCATACATCTTTTTGTTTTAACATAATCTCTCTTTTTCTTTCATTTTGAGTAAAGATTTACACATCCCTGTTTTACTTTAACTTCAGGTTCTTCTTTCAGGTTAATAGTTTCTCAATGTGGTTAAGGTCTGGACTCTGCAGTGGCCTGTCCATGTGTGAAAATGATGTCCCATGCTCCCTAAACCACTCTTTCACAGTTTGAGCCTGATGAATCCTGGCCTTGTCATCTTGAAATATACCCGTGCCATCAGAGATGAAGAAAATCAGCTGATGGAAAAGCATGGTCATTCAGTTGGTCAGTATGTTCAGGTAGTCAGCTGACCTAATTTTCTAGGCACGTAACGTTTCTGAATCAAGACCTGACCAACCCAAGCACCCCAGGTCCTGCCGCTGCTCCCACAGCAGGCACTGGGCAGCCAGGCACTGGGCATGACGGATGAATCACTTCGTCTGCTTCTCTTCTTACCCATCACTCTGGAACAGAGTAAATCTGGACTCATCAGACCACATGACCTTTTTCCATTGCTTCAGAGTCCAATCTTAGAAGCCTTATTTCTGATTATCCTCACTGATAGTTGGTTTTTTTTAAGACTAAACTTGTGTTTAGTCCAAAATTAAAATTTTCTTTCAGACCAAATTTCTTCCACAAAGATGATGGTTAATAGTGGTTAATAATGGGCTGGATAGTTTCTCCTTATTTGTTTTCTTTGCTTGATGCAGGCCAGTATTTTGACCTTTCTGGAACAGTGTAGGATCTTTTCCATGACCGTTAGATGTCCAATTGATAGTGAGGTTTCTTACATGACGCCACGCCCACATTGCTTTTGACATTATCCATTAAACAGGCAAAAAAAAAAAATTTAAATCAGAGTGTTTAAATCTTAGTTTTAGACGAGTCAATTAGTCTAATTTTTCCCTTGTATAGCTGGCTATTAAATTAGTCGCCACGAACATCCCTAATATATACACACATATATATATATTTTTTTTTTTCTCCAATATTTTAGGCCTTTATTAAAAGGGGCAGTGTTGCTTAGACAGGAAAGCAGGCAGAGCGAGGGTGAATGACTTGCAAGAAATGGTTTTCCAAACCCCTTTTTTAGTCATTCTAAAGCACAGATCTACAAAAGAACTGTCATGCTCGATCACTCAGTCTGTTAATAGACTTTAACTTTAAAGTAAAAACAACATCTAATCATTTCAGCTTCTCTAATTTCATGCCTTTTTTGAGTCACTTATGATGGTAAATGAAGCCTCTTTGGAATTTAGACTGGGTTTGACAAACCAGCGAAGCCGATGCTGCCTCGGGCTGTGTCACTTTGTGTCTCTGGAAATTCTTGACGAGAATTTGAATCCACTTGGTTACTGTTTAGCTGAGAGCTATAAATTTCCAAGTCAGGATATAAGGCAGCAGTGGCATTTGTGTGCATGTGTTAGATTAAGCATGTTACCTTCTCGTGGATCTCCTGTGTGGACTGAGCATCACAGAACGCCACAGTTGCTACATCTTTTAAAATGGGCATCTCCACGGTGCAGTCTCGCCCGTCCAGCAGCGCCACCAGGGGGCGCGGATGCATGGGCCCATTCATAATGGGGGGCCTGATGCCTAAAAACACAAGAAGCGAGGGACAAAGAGTCAGATGGGGAAAAGAAGAGAGTGGAGCATGGCTGTAAAACAGGCTGTGGTGCAGAAACACCGACACAAGTGCGAATCTCCTTAAAAAGAAATTAGGACACTTGCGCGGTACTTCATCGCAACTTTCAGCTGTCACTTTTGTACATAGGAAATCTAAACGTGAGTATAAGCATTAGCTCCCCGGCACACACGAGGCCGCTGCTGTATCTACATCCCATAATGTTTCTGCTCTGGGCTGATGGTTGCCATGCCAACTATGACAATAGGCGTGGAGGAAAAAAAAACAGTGTTTCTCAGAGCAGCTGTCTGCCTGTTGCAGAGCTAATTCCTCTTGTGTGAGGTCATGTTTCACAGCTGTTTTTCTCCTCATAACTTTGAAATATTTCACAGTTTTGGTTTAATGACTGCTGGCTCTCTGATTAAATTTGCTGACTTTATGAAACAGGTGGTAATTTCGAAGATGGATGAGGTGGGTCTTGGGTATTCCAGTAGAAAATCGCGTTGAAAAGGAGAAACTTTAATAACGAGGAAAATACAGTCAATGATAATGAAGAATAGCCTTTTGTATTCCAGCTTGTTCACTGAAAGTAAATGCTAGTCCCCATGGACTCAGAGTGAATCTTGGGAGCTGCTTACTTGGAAAAAATAGGGCAGTGTTAACAAGAAAATAACTAAGCATGCAGTTTGAAGCTCTAGATTATATCTCAGTTGGTTATTGTGTAGCATACATTGGATGAATCGAAGTGTCTTTTTACAAATGTGCAAGAAAAATGCAAGCGAAAAACATCGAAACGTCACTGGAAGTGATAAACGTGCAGGTGGGTAAGGATGCGCAGCAGATCATGTGGGACAGAGATGTTCGCCGTGCGAGACAGCTAGTCTCTGAAATGTGACTGAAATCTGTCGATAACCCAGTTAGAGCGAGCTCCTCCTTGTACCCCTGCCACAGGGTGTTTTATTAAATCATATCTAAAGGTTAAGCCATTACCCTCAGAGTGCTGCTGGGCTGTACGGGAGGAAAAGCGGCATTTAACAAGGAAGATATGCCAAATGACCCCACTAGTAGGCCTTTGTTCAAGTTATAACAAGAACAGGGGTCGATGGGAGTCGGATTTATTAGTTTTCCTTGAATATTCACTCCCGCTGCATCTTCCTGCATCTCTCAGTTTCCCTCTCTCTCCCCATGTAACTGATGGAATAATCATTCCAGATGATTGGAGGCCTTACAGACTGAGGCAGAAGACATCTGAGGGACATACAGATGCCGATTCTAAGGAAAGCCTAGGCAGTGCGCTTGTGTGTGTGTGTGTGTGTGTGTGTGTGTGTGTGTGTGTAATTGGGATTCTTTGACATGTAAAGTTTTGACAGCCCTCTGAAACACTGCAGATGAAATAAGTGCAGAGTTATGCCCGTTTTTGCTGATGCTGACAAACCCATCATTCATCGCTGACTTTTTCCCATCCGAGATGTGCAGTCTGACATCTCGAATAAGCAGCCTCCTCTGTCAGTTCACTCAAAGTATTCCTCCCAAAACTCAAAGGATACGCAATTTACCTCCCCCCCGAGTTTTAGCCTGTTTTCCACTTGCGTTGCCCAATGTTGTGAGGAAGAAGCCAAATCATTAAACCAGTCATCTAAAATAAAAGAAATCAGCATTCTAGAGTCTATGCAATACTTTGAAAGCCAAGAATCCCTGAGAACCGTACTTGTGGACAGAAGTTTGGACGCTCCAAACTTACAAATTAGTTTGAAAAATCTGAAAACAATAACAGTCTTTCCTCAGCAGCTACAGCTTTAATGTGAGGCCCGTGAGTAAAATAAAGGCATCTTAGTAGTTAAAACTCATCTTAATGGTGGATTTTTGCTGCTTTCCGCTTCTGTTTTTGCTCACATCACATTTTACCAGTTTTCTTGTACTTGAACTTGGCTTTATCGTCTGTGTATTTCCACTGTGGACGTTGAGTTCATGCTTCGCATGATGCCTTATTATTTAAGACAGACGTATGGGGGGGGAAAAAAGTCACCTCTGCTCTTTGATTTGGAGTGACATCTGAGCCTGACATTTAGCACTGATGTTTTGATTATTTGATCTTTTGTTGGCTTTTCTTTCAATGCAGGAAATTTATTTACATACAACATTAATCAGTCAGGAACTGATCGCCTTTTTGATCTTTCTTTTTTTTTTTTTTTTTTTTTTTTGTTTTTTTTTATAGTGTGGAATTTTTTTTTATTAAAAAATTATTTTTTAAGAACTTGTTCCCTTTTTGATTTTTCTTTTTTTTTTTTCCTTTTTTAATCTG
>VUQK01001619.1:0-16480 GCA_015106715.1 Bujurquina vittata
CTTCCTGTTCCAACATGACTGCACACCAGTGCACAAAGCAGGTCCATAAAGACATGGATGAGGCAGTTTGGTGTGGGGAAAAAGTTAATGCTGTACATAATAGTTTGTTACATTTGTGCCTGCATAGCTGCATCCAGTTAGGGTGCCAATACTGACCCCTGTCACCTGCCAAAAGCACCAACCATGGGGACAGCAGCATCAGAACTGGACCATGGCGCAATGGAAGAAGGTTGCAAAGTCTGATGAATCGTTTACATGAGGTGGATGGCCGGATGCATGTGAAAATTGTTGAGTGTAAGCTTAATGAAAACTAAAAATCTGCAACAATGTCTTTCCTGAATATGTAATAAGGCACTTTATCACACATTCCAAGTGTGCGTTAATCACCTGCATTTTGATAGGGAACATCTTGTAGTCTATTGTGTTTCAGATGGAAAATCTTCTTAAATTATTCATCCAATTTTGATGAATTTGGGCTGGTATAAATTGGAACGGTATCAAATATCAAATTAAATGGTCAATTTAATTTTGTAGTCCATTGTGTTTAGTCTGAGAACAGCAAGGAGGTGTAGGAGCAGGGTTATTTCTCCGTTATGGAAAGCAACATATGCCGAAACCATAGGCGATGCAAGATGCAACCAGTAATCGCTAATTAATAAAAGCAGTGGAAGGCATAGGGATCCCAAAGTATTACTAAAATAATCAAAGAATTGTCAATTTATCAAAGGTAAAGGACAAATGACCTTGAGAAAGTAAAGCTGTGCTTGACTTTAGTAGCATTAAAACTGCCTCACATTTACAACAAATGTAACTCTGAGATCTGTTGTAATGAATAATTACAGTAAGAAAGAATTAACTGTTATCAGACTGATGCTCTATGGTGGATTTTACTGCCAGCATTAACACCACTACACTGGACTTGAATAGCAAATATTACCAATATTTAAAGCCATTTACTGCATCTTAATCCTTGGAGATCTACAATAATGCTCACAATTTTAGAGGATTTAGTGAGCAGCACTCCATTCACCTTAGCCAAGAACCAGTCAAGGCCTATTAATTTAGCACATCATCCACAGGTACACATGAATACAAAAATGCTTAATTGGATTCTTCAGAGAAACGAGATTATTTCACAGGCCAAAGCATTGGTTATGTTAAAGTGTTTTTTGAAATGTCAAAATTATTGCTCTTGAATGACAAGAAAGACTTCACATTTTTAACTAAGTGTTACAAATGTCTGAATGTCAGCTGTTTTACTTGGATTTGATCTCTTGGGGGGGCTACAGGGGTGTTTCTCCATGTCAGGGCCCTGGAGGATGGAAAAGGTTCAAACAGGGCAGGATTAGTTAAATGCAAAACAGCATTGACATTTACGTCAATCATTGGGCCGGGCTTTGACTTGGTGTTGGCTCTCACTGTGGTATTGTTTTGTATTGTAGTGCACAGTGGTGTTTTGTGTAGCTAAATCTGTCTAGCTTGATTAATTATAAACCTTTAGATAATGACTTGCTTCATATTGGAGTCTTCATGTCCTTCATCCAAAGCACTCTCTGTGCCGAAATACTTGTAAATTACATTCATAGTATTCACTTATTTTTAGTGATGGGCCGGCTCTTCATTTAGTGTCACTCTGAGCCTTCTATTTTAGCCTAATTTAGCAATAATGAATGGTTTGCATGTTGGTAAGCAGTTTTTTTATTTCAAGTTTTCATAAAAACCTTATTTTTATGCTTTTTTTTTTCATTAAAAAAAATGCAGTTACTAGTGTTTAACATTTTAATCTAAACTTTAAATGAGCAACTGAACACAGAAACCAGGGCAAGTAAATCAATTAAAGAAGTGGTGTCAGGCACAACAAACCTCGCCCCCTGCAGACCTTTTAGTGGATTTGTTTTTTTGTCAAAGCTTTATCTCTTATAATGAGAAAATATGTGATTTGTCAGGTAGGCAACAATAGGGGAACTGAGTGATTGGATTAATATAATGTCATATATTTGCGTATCTGTATAGTATCCCAATCACAAGGTCATGATGCAGATGGTGTTTGGTTTGGCACTAGTTCTTAACCCTCATGTATACTGAATATTAGCTGAATCTGATCGGTTTAGAGGAAGATATGATTTTTTTAAATTTTGCCCAACCTGGGGTCCAGGGTATAATTGGTTTTTGACTACTTTTGATTTTACCTTTATATTTCACCTAAAAAGCAGTTTATCGTGAGTTATTTGGTTTCATCTTTTTCAGCAAAACATCACGTGTGACTGTACAGTTCATTTCAATAATTACAGGTATGTTCTCATCAATGGTGTGATATCCTCACTGTGTACGACTCTGAATACTGTGACTCCTCTAAAAAAGAAAGCCTCAAATCGGAAGTGCCTGACTCCCTGGTATAACCCTCAAACATGTGCCTTAAAGCAGACAACCTGTCAGCTTCAGAGGAAATGACATCTCACTGATTTAGAAGATGCTCATTTAACCTGTAAAAACAGTTTGTTGATCTATTTTTGGAAAGGCCTCTCTATAGCTAGAGCATCTTACTATTAATCACTGATTGAAAAAATAAGAACAACCCCAGTTTCTTTTAAGCGCTGTAGCCTGGCTGTCAAAGAGTCAGAGCTCTGCTGAGCCGCGTATTCCTTTAACTAGTAATGACTTCATGAATTTCTTCACAAGTAAAACTTTAACCCTTAGAGTAAAATGTATTCATAACAATCTCACAGATCTGCTGTAATCAATAAATATATTTTTCAGTAAGAAAAAATTAACTGTTATCAGACTGATGCTCTATGGTGGATTTTACTGCCAGCATTAACACCACTACACTGGACTTGAATGGCAAATATTACCAATATTTAAAGCCATTTACTGCATCTTAATCCTTGGAGATCTACAATAATGCTCACAATTTTAGAGGATTTAGTGAGCAGCACTCCATTCACCTTAGCCAAGAACCAGTCAAGGCCTATTAATTTAGCACATCATCCACAGGTACACATGAATACAAAAATGCTTAATTGAATTCTTCAGAGAAACAAGATTATTTTACAGGTCAAAGCATTAGTTACGTTGAAGTATTCATAACAAAAAGTATTCATTCAAAAAGTATTCATAACAATCTCACAGAGGTTTATTATGTACAGCTATTTTCAATACGACTGATAAAAACACTAATCGTGTCTATTAGACCCATTCCTAGAAGACTGCTCAAGAAGTCCTTCCATTATTTAATGCTTGGTCTTAAATATGATCAATCTGTTTCTATTAATGGGCTACGTACCACCGGCCTTTAAGGTGGCAGCAATTAAACTGTTACTTAAAAAGCCATCACGTGACCCAGCTGTGTTAGCTAATTACAGGCCAATCTGCAACCTTCCTTTTCTCTCAAAAATTCTTGAAAGAGTAGTTGTAAAACAGCTAACTGCAGAGGAACGGTTTATTTCATTCAGGGTTCAGAATCCTTCACAGTACAGAAACAGCATTAGTGAAGGTTACAAATGATCTTCTTAGAGCCTCTGACAGTGGACTGCTCTAGATCTCAGTGCAGCTTTTGATGCAGTTGACCATAACATTTTATTACAGAGATTAGAGCATGCCATAGACATTAAAGTTTCTGCACTGCAGTGGTTTGAATCATATTTATCTAATATTTATCCAATTTGTTCACACACACTGGGTGGACCAATTTTATTTACATTATACATGCTTCCTTTAGGCATACCATACATTTTCACTGTTATGCAGATAATACCCTGCTTTATCTATCCATGAAGCCAGATGACACACATGAATTAGCTGAACTGCAGGAATTTCATAATACTAGAACTCCCACAGGTGGTCAGAATGACCACTGCCTATGGGAATTCTAGTAGTTCTAAAAATCCTGGGAGTTCAAGACCTGGATGACCTCAAATTTCCTTCTTCTAAATTCAGGTAAATCTGAGGTTCTTGCACTCATCCCTAAAAATTTTAGAAACATATTGTCTAACAGGACATATTGTCTAACAGGAGGAATCTTGGAGTAATTTTGACCAGTATATGTCCTTCAATGCACATTTAAAAAAAATTGTTGGACTGCTTTCTTGCATTTGCACAATATCTCGAAAATCAGAAACATCCTGTCTCAGCGTGATACTGAAAAATTAGTTCAAGCATTTATTACTTCTAGGCTGGACAGTTGTAATTCACTATTATCAGCTTGTTCAAAAAGCTCAGCCTTCAGCTGATCCCAAATGCTGCAGCTAGAGTACTGACAGGGACTAGAAAGAGGAAGCATATTTCCCCCATATTGGCTTGTCTTCATTGGCTCCCAGTTAGATCTGGAATAGAATTTAAAGTCTTTCTCCTCACATATAAAGTTGAATAATCAAGAACTCATAGTACCGTATCACTCCAATAGAGCACTTGCTCTCAACCTGCTGGCTTACTTGTGGTTCTACTTAAGAGTAGAATGGGAGGCAGAGCCTTCAGCCTGCAGGCACATCATCTGTGGAACCAGCTCCCACCTTGGATTCAGGAGACAGACACCCTCCTTACCTTTGAGATTAGGCTTAAAAGCTTATAGTTAGGGTTGGATCAGGTGTCCCTGAGCCTTCCCTTAGTTATGCTGCGATAGGCCTAAGCTGCTGAGGGCTGAACATTTCTTCTTCACTCACCTCACATCTTTCCACTCTCTCTGTGTTTATATCCCACTCTGCATTTTCATTTTCAATTTAGGGTCTTTACCTTACAATTTAAAGCACCTCAAGGTGACTCGGGCTTTGGCACTATTTAAATACAATTTTATTTAATTTAACCAGCAGTTATTTTTAATCTCTGCCTCTCTTCCACAGTGCCTTTTCTCCTGTCTCCCTCCCCTCACCCCTGTTTTCATGGATAGATAAAACTGGGTATCATCTGCATAGCAATGAAAATGTATGCTATGTCTCCTAATAATACTGTCAGGTGCTGCTGTGGCTGGCAAGCCAGAGGACCCCAATGCAGGACTCATAGGCAAAGAGCTTAACTCAAATCTTTTAATTCAAAAGGCTAGACAGCACAAACATGGACGTAGCATTAATCATGGACGTAGCATAAACAAGGCGGAAACAGCGGGTGAACCAACAGATGACAACGTGACAAGGACCAGACACAAACTCGGTACTTAAATACACACAATGGGTAATCAGGGAACAGGCAACAGGTGAGGGGCAAGGCTGAACGTAATTACCTAGACGAGACAAGGGGAAGCAAAACTAAATACAAAGCACAAGGAACACATCGTCAAAATAAAACAGGAAGTGACAAAACAGAACGCATTGGCAAACTTAACACAGAAACCTAAACCAAACCACAACAGAACTCTAAATACAACACACAGGGAACACAGGGTCATCAAACCACACATGAGACATGGACTAAGACATGAGAACAAAACATACACAGGAACGAAAAACAGGTGACATGAAAAGCAAAACATAACGGACTTGCCAGCAGAGGGAAAACATAAACACCTGAACACAGATCACAAGACAACATGAGGGAAACGGGAAACAAACACCAATAACTAAACAAATGACTGTGATAACAAAATCCTAATGCATAAACAACCACAACCTGAAATAAAATGGAACTTCACAAAAGAAACTAAAACACAACAAGGCATAGCAAAAACAAACATAAAGCACACTGGGCCACTGGCCCAGGATCATGACAAATACAGCCTAAGGGAAACATGTATAATAAAAATAGAATTGGTGCCAGCACAGAACCAAGTGGAACTCCATAATCTACCTTAGCGTGTTAAATAGACTTCCTATTTATATGAACAAACTGGAGTCTGTTAGATATGATTCAGACCACTGCAGCGCAGTATCTTTAATATCTACGGCATTCTCTAATCTCTGTAATAAAATATTATTGTCAACAGTGTTGAATGCTACACTGAGGTCTAGCAGGACAAACACAGAGATGAGACCACTGTCAGAGGCAATGATAAGATCATTTGTAACTTTCACTAAAGCTGTTTCTGAAACCTGTCTGTGCAAAAATAATATAATGCTACCTGAGTAATCACCTGGAATGATTTTCAGTAAACACTTTTAGTTATTCCGCTACTGTGGTAATTCATATGCTGTATGTCAACAACCACTTCACCAACTAAAGAGACTTAAACTGAAAAATGTCATAAACTTTAAAAATGGTAAAGAACTTAAGATTCATTTAGCGGAGTCTTGAAAATAATCAAATGATGTGCTGAAATGGGCTCTCATTAGGGCTGGCCAAGGGAAGAAAGACAGAAATATGCTGCAGAGGAAAAGTTTATCAGGGTTGGATGCCTCAGTAATCGCTAATTAACAGCATCTCAGATTAGAGCCCACATCAATGCTTTCTAGAGTTCAAGTAGCAGACACATCTCAACACCAATTGTTGGGAGGCGTCTGCATATATTGGGCCTTCTTG
The DNA here is from genome assembly GCA_015106715.1 of Bujurquina vittata. Classification (NCBI taxonomy): domain Eukaryota; kingdom Metazoa; phylum Chordata; class Actinopteri; order Cichliformes; family Cichlidae; genus Bujurquina; species Bujurquina vittata. Next base: position 6,445 of record VUQK01001619.1, read on the forward strand.
ATTGAACTGATGCAAAGAAAGTGAGGGAGACTAAGATGAAAAAGAGAATTGCTTTCACAAAGAAACAGAAGTAGAAACCTGGACTTGGACTCATGAATTATGAGATTTTTGGTTCGGGACTTATTGTATTTTGGTGAGATACAAAGAAGGAGAATGAATGTAATATGATTGCTTGTTTTAGCTGTGATTGGTGGAGGAGGTGGTATTGCTTGTGACACTATTTGTCATTTATTCAGTTGAAGATGGGTATCATCTTGCAAAAGAATGCTAGCAGGGTTAGCATTAAATGCAACAAGGTTTTCTTTAATATTAAAAAGTCTTAGTGGCAAAACTTTAGAGTTTTGAAGATGAAAAATAAAAGCCAGATGGAAGTCTCAAAAATTGCATTTTCTTCAATGCCTACTTTAGGCTGGCTGCAAAAGTGAGTATATCTCCATACGCTCCCGTGTTATATCTAATGCTATCCTTCATATCCTTTTTTTTTTACAACTATGAATGACAGGTGTGTTGCTAGGCAACATATATCTGCTAGATCTCACCTCTGCTAGTTTGAATCATTGAATTGGACTTGTCTATCGCTTTTGGGATGTTAGAGGATTTTTAATTGAATGATCTCACAAACAATATGGATTGCTATGTTGTAGCTTGCTAGCATTAGCTGAGAATTTTGAATTCCTCCCTGTCTTCTAAATATGGTCACTTCTGGCTCTAAAATAACCAAGACAAAGTCAGCCAAACTAATAACTGAAGATTTTAAATGTAGAGTCCAGAAAACAGTAGGTGAGGTCGTCATTGCCATGCCCATCTTTTATATACAGTCTGTAGGTTAGATCAACTTAACCTGAGGGAGACTCTACAGGCTCTTGTAATATGCTTTACTGTCAACATGAAATCAAGAATCATGAAAAGTTGTAAAGTCAGTGTTCACAAGACGTGTTGCTACTTTGAAGTGACTTCACCACAAGCACAAATCATAGAGATTTGATTGGCCTTGGATAATCTGCATCCCATTATATATCTACATCAGTCTTTGAATATTTACACAATTGAGGAGCATAAAAAATTAGCTGCAAATACCAAAGTTTGCTTGTAATGAAGCAGGCTCTATTTAGTATAAGTCACAACAAGTGAGGCCACATGGCTGAACACTTGGATATGTGTTGTTGCAGGAGTCAGTCTGTTCTGTAAAGAACTGAACACATGCATTTAAATTACATGAAAATGTAGGCTGTCTACTCATTTCTTTGTAGGAGGTCCCATGAATGTTGCATGTGGAATCACATCAGTGAATTAAAAGCCCCCTGCTGAGATGCTGCCTGTTTTGTTTCAAGCTCTAAATACTTGAGCTGGAGAGAAATGAGTGGAGAGGAGAGATGAGACAGGTGAAGCGAGACTGAAAGTTTGGGAGAAATAAGTCGAACGGAGGAGGAAGGAGGATAGACTAAAGGAGAAGATAATGCTGAGTGAGGGTGCAGGGAAGAGGTGTGTTGGAGAAAAGTGGTTGAAGAGTCTGAAAGAGAGTAAAGGGTAACAAACATGATTTCACAGTACGTTCTCCCTGCCAGTGTGCTGTACTCAGCCCACCAGATTAACACCATTCATTTGTACTGCAGATTTCCACACTTCAGAGGCCGATTTGTTCAGGCACCCTGCTGGGTTGCATGGGGTTTGGCCAATCCGTTCCCTCATATTTAAAACTTTGGCTTCATCCACTGCCTTGCTTGCTATTGACTGACTTAAAATTCCACAAATGTATAGATATTTTTTTTAATAGAAGAAATAAAATGGCTATTTACAGTCTTGACCTTTCTCCCCCAACAGTTGTTGAAGATTGCGTGCTTTGGGTGAGTCCGAATGATCTGGTGAGTCAGACATTTAGGATTCAGGCGTCTTTATATGGAGCGCACGCACAGCCATGAAAGCGCGAGGCAGAGTTCACAGAGCATAGCAAAGACCAGCCTTTTCTCATTTTTGCTTTAAAGAGAGGGGCAGCAACATGTTTGACCATGAAGCAATGTTTGCAGTGTAGAAGCATTTTTACTAGAGGAAAGCAGATAACTGATTGATTTATTTATTGATCGATGGACGTTGATTCAGACTGGTGGTCACAGGTGTGAAATTAATTGGCTAAAATGTACAAACATTTTCATTCTTAGTGTATTTATCAATATCACCAATTGCCTTGTTGCAGTACAAGGTTTTGCTGGGAAGCCTGAAAATCAACTGGATGTTACTTTGACATGAGAAAGCTTTGTTACTGACAAACACACTTCTCCTCGATGTGCCCAGCCACACCATAAAAACTCTTAAAGAATGGCTCGAGAAACATGCAAAAGAGCCACGGGTGCACTCTCTAGACTTCCCAGGTCTCATTATAATAGTGCATCCTCTAGATTTGCCAAAATAATCGCATTGCACAGCGATCTGATCCTGCAACCAACTGGATCACAAGGGATCCCCTGCTGGTGCCAGATATGTTAGGTTATATTTTGCTGGAAAAATGGGAACTAGGTGCAAGGATTACTTACATCTAAATACAGCATCCAAGACAAGTGTACAATATTTGGTGTGACCGCCTTTATTTCTCAACACAGTCTGAACTCTGAGGCAGCTTTCTTGTGTTTTCTGTAAGTGATCTTCAGGAATAGTTCTCCAGGTTTCTTCTTCTATGGAAGCCGGCTGAGCTTTGGTTCTGTTCTTTGTGAAGATGATCTCACACTGCCTCGGTAATGATGAAGTCCTGGTCCAGTTCTTGTGTAGTTTGGCATACCGCCACCTTTTCTCTGCGTTTCCCTTCCTTAAGAATGGCTTCTTGACAGTCACCCTTCCACTAGGAGGTTTCTGGTGAGTCTTCAGTGAGCAGTAGATGCATCTCTCAGGTCCGTCAGGTCAGATACTGCTCATCTGCTGTGCATAAAATTTAAACTGTTTCTTTGCTAAGTTATGTGTACAGATAACTCTGGCTGATCCCTTGAATTAGGAGCCTTTTTTATTCTTCAATGATTCATGGGTGAGAGTGAAAAAAACATTCCTCTAAAAATGGCCGGATACCAGGACTGGAGTGAGCATGAAAACACAGCCAATGTCCAAAGAAAAACTTTGAAAGGCCTTCAGAAAACCTGGAGACCAAGAATTTTGCACAATACTGTTTAATAATGAGTGTATTTGAACCCACAGATCAGATGTTCGTGTGTGGTTATTCTTGCAGTATTTTAGAGTAACAGGTGAATGATGGTGCTATATAAAACCGGACTATTTTGGTTGCTAAACATTCCCTGAGACAGACGTGTTATGTTAATTATCTCCCTTTGCTAACTAAGTGTATTTGGCTTAAGTAAGCAGTGTTACACCTAAATAAATGAGGTCTACCTTACAGTATGAATCTCCTTTTATAAACTAATTAGCTCTTAAATTAACTGCAGTACGTACGTCGGGTTTCTTGTCATCATCCTGCAGCAGAATACTTGCTTAAGCAGAATGACATTTACTTTACTTTGAGTTATTTTTATCGCTCAACCTTTCACTAAATCCAACTCTAATTGTGAAAGTGTTTTTTTTCCGCCTGGACTTTAGCACATGTACAGCCGCTCTTCCGCCTCACTGAGGAGGGCTTAGGAGTCGAACATAACAGCAGCTTGACCCTCTGTCTGCCACGTGCAGTTCTGCTTCTCCCGTGGCTCCTTTTCCCTGCCAGGTGTCCGGCTCCCCGCCGAGGCCCAGTCTCGCCGCTGAAATTGAAATGAGGTATTAAACTCTATTCCGGCCTTGAACTCTCGCTTTCTAAAATAAACCCACCTTTCATGCTCTCACTCTTTTGGTTGTGTTTGTGCTCCTGGCGGGGAGGACTCACGCTGAGGTACAAGCTTTTGTGCATGGATGTGTATCGGTGTGTGTGAGCACAATACCTGTGGTTTAATGTGCCCATTTGATTCACTCTATAAGGGGGATTGCTATAGCAAAAAAAAAAAGAAAAAAGACGTTTGAAAAAATAAAGGCTAAAGGATGTAATGCCAGTTGCCATGGCAATAGTCATACTTGTACTTAATTTTTGAGTCCATTATAACAGAGGCTGGCAGTAATATAATGTTAGACATAAGTGGAAATGTCAGGATTCAGAAAGAGAAATTTTCATGTACAAGTATTAGCCTGGTGTTTGCTGAAGCCTCGCGGCTGTCAGAACGTTGTTGGTGCTGGACATAGGTACTGTCTGAAAAGATCAAGCCTCTGCCAGTTGTTTCTCTTTGTAGTAACAGTGTGCGAGTTGCACAAGAACATACAAGGTGCAGTGTGTGCGTGTCTGCTTTGGCATTTCATTCTTGTGGCGATAAAAATCTTTTCCCCATCATTTGTCAGCAAAATGTGCTCGCTGTATGCCGACCAGAAAGAACAACAGGGTTATTGCTTCTGAGGTGGGCCATAAGACAGAAGGGGAAAACCGCATCCATCCATTAAAGAGTCTCCCTGGTACTAGAATTAAAGCAGAAGGGTACTTGAGGACTTGTAGAGCAACTTTTGTTTGCACAGTAGCCATTTAGCCAGCGTTAGTCAGTAAATAACACTTTGATTTGCACAGTCATACAGAGAGGAGGCTGTTGCTTCCACATTATTACAGCAAAGCCTGCATACTCCCACACTTTTCTCTCCTTTGTTCCACAAAGAGTGACCCTTCACAACTTCTTAGCTTGACTGCCAGTATTGTTTCATTTTCTGTTTCACTGGACTAAATAAAGAGTTTGTTGCACAGTTCATCATCAGAGTGCCTCAAAAACACTGACTACTTTTGAGTACAGAAGCAATTTTAACACCTGTAATTGCAAACCAACTGGTGGGTTACGGGCATAAAAAATAGACCCCCCTGTCATGGTCTCAGAATGGCAGTAGCTCATCTCATTTCTCTGTTTTGTGCCTCCTCGTCTTCTCTGGCTTCTGTGCTCCTGCCCGTGACCCCGAAATAAATCTTAATAAGCCATATTAAAGGATGCCTCGATTCCCAAAATACAAGAGGACATTGAAATAACTGAGGATGGACAGGTAGAATATACAACTCATGACGGGAGGAGGGTTATGCACACAACTGTTCTTGTGCAGTTTTTAATTTTCTCCAGTTTTTCTATGTGTGTGTGTGTGAAATTACATCCTCTGACATTATGCCACTCAGTGAATCTTCTTAAAAATAGCCTTATATATAAAGGCTGTCATGAACACTGTTATAAACATATGGCATCTGGGATCATAAAATATAGCAGGAGGCTGTGCCACAAGTCATACTTAATTGACAACACTTTCAAATGACAGCTCCGAAGAAAGGATGTCTCATTTTGTCAAAATTCCTCTTCATTTTCCTGGCGTCTCCTCTTCGCCGCCCCTGCCCGGGGCCTCTGGTAGGACGGTCTGAGATGTACAGATGATGTAGGAACTGAGAGATGAGAAAGGAGGCTTGTTTTCTTGTGTGTGCCCACCCCCTTTCTTTTGCTCCCTGTTTGTCTGGATGTGACTTCCTGCTCCCACACCTGCTGCTGCTCTCCTTGCATACCTGAGGTTTATCAGTCATTAAAACCAGTACCGAATCTTCCATTGCTCCAACTCCAAGCCACTTGAGTGTGGTAGAAGAGCAAGCTACAGACTTTTGTAGACTTTCTTTCTTGTGGGAAAATATCTCCAGGCCAAACTCTGCAGTCTTTCACAGGATTCAACCTCTCAGTCACCTCAGCTCTCTGCCCACCAGGTCCACACGCAGCCTGTCCTACTTGTCTAGCTCTCTAAGCAGCTGGTCATCAGGCCAAGACCCATTTCCAAGTTCTCACACTCATCTCAAAGCAAGTAAGATGAAGGACCCTTCCCCCCCCCCAAAAAAAAGAAAAAAAAGAAAAAGGATCAGTTGAAACATCAGGGTTTTCCCCAGTCTTCAATGTCAGCACAGATCCATCGGCAACTGCAAAATACAGTTTACATCCCTGACACAATGTAAAGCAGCTGTGCATTTGAATTAGCAGATTTTAAGACCCAAAGTGTTTGTGTTTCCTCCCAGGATCAAACTGGGGCTCTCGAGGCGAACATATAAACCACTACACTCTGACACAATGTAAATACACAGCAATTATTATTAATCCTGTCGCAGAGTGAGAATTGGTCAGGACATTACGCTAACACACTCTGCTTTTCTACACCTGAGACAGGTGAGGTGTCGCACACAGGGTCACAGTTTTCTGTCATATTATTTGTTACACGGGTTTGCAGTAGTGGTTATTGCACTGATATCACAAACATGGATGCTTTCCTTAACTACCGTGACCTCTCTAGTCAGCAGTATTTACTGGACTGAAAGTCTGCATAAAAATGTTACTAAAACATTATTAATTATTAATTATACCTATACTCAGTATCACATGTGTTTGGCAATATATTTGTAATTAAAAAAATGGCATTACATATTCTGGTAACAACACACACATTTAGCTGAGCAAGCTGCTAAAGTTGGATAAGTTACTGATGCATATAATCAGAATTTTCAGTGGTTAGGAAATCATTAATGAACTAATAAAATGACTTTGGGAGCTACATGGCAGATTTGGGCTAATGCCCACTAATTAATTATTCGGTATATTGTTGTTTTGTGGGACCCCCCCCTCCAATGAAAAACTAAAACTTCATGTTCTAGTGTCCCTTTTCATTTTAAAATAATACATAATGCACGACCAGATCTCTGAGCAGAGATTGGTGCCTTTTTTGAGGGATATTGACAGCAAGAAATGGATGCAGGAAAAATAAGAAGGAAGAGAAGCAGAAACACTTCCTTTGATTAAAAAGTCCTTTTCCACTTGGTTCTTTCATCTCTCTTACTGTGAAACCTTCATTCAGGCATTCCAGTGACACAAGTCCTCATCTTCTCTCGCTCTACAGACCAATTTGACCAGTTTTTGTGTGCCTCTGTAATCTTTGTCCCAATCAAAATCTGACTCCATCCTCCCTTCACTTCTCGCCCTTCCATAACTACCTGCTTTACACTCTTCTCCGCCTAACGCTTGCACCGAAGCAGCTTCATGCGCGGGGAGCCAGAAAATGCATCTTGAAGAAGAGGCCTTTCCTGGCAGCTTTGGACAAAAAACTAATTAGAAGTTCACAACTTCAAATGGAGCCTCGCCAAAGCAACCCTTACAGTACCTACTCTTGTGCCTTGGCTTGCTTAAAGACACGAGAAGAGTTTTGAAAAGGAAGAAACTCTTCTCATGGGCTACAATATGTCTGGAATCCTCAAGTGTTAGGTATAGAGAGGGATAATAAAGCTACATAATAATCTCCCCTTGATTAAACTACGGATTTGGTGCCTTCTCGTACGCCGTGCACTCAATTGCTCATAAAATTGTTAAATCTAAGCAAAGTCTAATATGATGTGTTGCAACTGACAGCAGATTAAAGTTTTGTCACTTAATCAAACCTTTGCCCAATTTGTCCAGCAGCACACAAAATGCAAAGTTTTCTGACTGTTCTGGCGTGAAGTTTCGCAGCAGACGGAGAGAAAAAGATGTGCTCTGAGTTTCTCGTACGGGTCTCCTCTGTATTCTGAAGCCAGAAGCTTTGCTGACTGCCTCAGAAATCTGCCTGAGAAATGTCAGCAATTACTCCTGTCAGCTGTCTTCTATTCCCTTGTTTACCTAGGAGACTATACCTCACTGTTATTGATCTGCGGTGCATAAAAGGTCATAGGATTGAAGATGACAAGCAGCTGTGGTAACCATGGAGATCCTCTCTTGCTCAATCTCTGACTGAGCACAGCATCAGTCGATAGGCAATGCCAGTAGCTTTAGGTGTTAAAGTTCCTGTACAGGTAATTTACTCTCTGTATGTAATGTGTGCATGGAGGGCAGAAACTCGTACACACAGAGCACAGACTGTAATACTGCACAAAAAACTGATGACAGCAAAATGTACAATAGTCATGAATAATTAACAGCTAAAAGCATATAAATAATGGCATATGTATGCTACCCCAAATTACCGGGATAAGATCAGGAAAAGTTACTGCAAGAAAATTGTTTCTTGCCTCAGCTCACCATCAAACAGCCACCTTTGAAATACTGCGGCGTTGGGCAGCTATTTGAGCAGATATTTTGGAGCCCCAGTCTAATTAAGTAGGACCAGAACCATAATTTTTGCTCTCGTGATTGTGAGCTTGCAAATCTTGTAAGAATCCAGGTGCCTTACAAGGTAAGTGCAGTTGGAAATAAGCAGCGCATATCCAGCTCTCTTATACTGTACCTCACATCCATGGTATGACTCTGAGTGCTGAAATTGCAGCATTCCATATGTCACCTCACAGGAAGAATGCAGGTAGTTTCAGTTTAATTACAGTGCAACGTCAGCTGCTGATCACAGGGGGCAGTCCCCACTGAGTGGATCTCCACGGGTTATGGGCATAATGTAGTTACACTTTTGGGAAATAAAGCATGCATGCATGTGAAAAAAGAAAAAATTCCAGTGTTTTTCAAATGCAGACCTCTCAGACCTTCAATCAAATATGCATATTTGTGAACATGGCAGTTTTTTTTTTATTTCCAAAACAATTCATACAAGTTGATGTTAATGATGCAATGATAAATGCATTGCTGCAGCTGTATTGATGAAGTTTTTTGTTAGCTTTTAATGAGTGAGTATTCTCATTTCCCACTGAAATTACTTTGTTTTTTATATTCTTTTGTCAGTTTTTGTTAATTTCTTATTTAAAGAAGGCACAATCTTGTGAGGACTGAAAAAATACATTTAACCAGAAGCATCCAGTGGGAATCAGCTCCCCCGCAAAGAGGCCTCTGCACTCTAGCGCTCTCAGCATGAGCTCAACAGCTGGTGGATATTGCCCCGCTGGGAGGTGTATGGCACACACACGCGATTTTCCTCCACTATGTGATTGAGAGTGCTGCAGAATATGTAACTGCATCACGTTACCCCTATTTGCTTCATTTCTGCCAAAGTAAATAAAGCAGAGTTGAAAACTCCAATAACAAGATCCTTACATACTAGATTACCAACATGCTTCGAATATGGTGACTTAGACATTATGCTATAGTTCAGGATGGCTGCTGGTTAGCTTAGTTGAGCAGGGGAAGCTACTTGGCGGGGTCTGTCTAGAGCTAAGTAAATATGCACACAACGAGCCTGACATAAGCTCACACAACCACATTTTTTTTCTCATTTGGGCAGAGCCAAGTTAGCTTTTCTGTCTTTTTTGTAGTGTTTATGCTCTAACGTGCTGCTGGCTGCAGCTTCATACAGTATGCACTATAAAACTTATCTGACTTGGAGAAAAAGAAAAATAAGCCAATAACTTTCCCAAATATCAGACTAATTCTTGCTACTTGGGGTTCTTAAACTTGAATTCATTTGCAAACAGCACAAATAACATCTAGATGGTTAAGTGGCTCAAACACTATAAAGGAAAATGAAAGTACAGTTTTTGTTTGTGTGTGTTTAAAGTGTATATTTTCTGTAATTCTCTAGTTGTCTCAGAGTGATGCGGAAAAACTAGTTCATGCCTCATGCACTTCTGGGCTGGACTATTGTAATTTATTATTATCAGGCTGTCCTAAAAGGTCTTGAATAAGCCGACCCCATCGTATCTTAAAGACCTCATAGTACCGTTTCACCTCGATAGATAAGATAAGCTTTATTTGTCATATGCATAGTTATACACATACAATGCACAGTGAAATGTATTTTGTACCTGTAGACTATAGTAAAAAGTAAAAATATATAAATAAGAACCAGCTCCCAGTTTGGATTCAGGAGACAGACACCCTCTCTATTTTTAAGATTATGCTTAAAACTTTCCTTTTTGATCAAGCTTGTAGTTAGGGCTGGATCAGGTGATCTTGAACCATCCCTTTGTTATGCTGCATTGATGTTTTAATGCTTTTATCTTATGATGTAAAGCAGTTTGAATTGCCTTGCCGCTGAAATGTGCTATACAAATAAATTTTTACTTACTCACTTACTTACTGCAGTAGACCTAGGCTGTTGGGGGGGGGGGGGCGCTCTCAACCCC
>VUQK01001619.1:16500-32725 GCA_015106715.1 Bujurquina vittata
CACTTACTTACTGCAGTAGACCTAGGCTGTTGGGGGTGGGGGGGTCTCATAATGCACTGTGTTTCTTCTCATTCACCTGTTTTCACTCTGTTCATACCCCACTCTGCATATCATCACTAGTTATTATTAATGTCTGTCTCTCTCCCCTCAGCCTCAACTGGTTGCAGCAGATGGTTGCCCCTTCCTGAGCCTGGTTCTGCCGGAGGTTTCCTCCTCTTAAATGGGAGTTTTTCCTTCCCACCATCACCAAGTGGTGGCTCATAGGGGCTTGTGTGATTGTTGGGCTTTTCGTCATCTGATTGTTAGAGTTTTCTCTGTATTTTTATAGGGTCATGACCTTACAATATTAACCGCTTCCAACTGCTAACTGTTTAAAGGAACTGATAGAATTGCAACCACATACGATATGTGTCCCAGAGCGATGTATCCTTCCTCTAACGAGTTCGCAAAAATTGTGTTGAAAGCGCTAACAACAAAATGTACTCCATGCACTTTATCATGTGTATTAGCATGTACAGCTACGGCACTTGTGTATCGAGCATGACATGTAGATACAGAAAATGGTTTTCAATTTCTTTGTGGGTTACTGCAATTTTTAGCTACCTTATGTAGTTACTTCCGATTTCCTTCATACATATTATTATTCTGAAGGTTGTGTTGATGTACAGGGTGGGCCATTTATATGGACACACCTTAATAAAATGGGAATGGTTGGCGATATTGACTTTCTGTTTGTGGCACATTAGTATATGGGAGGGGGAAAACTTCTCAAGATGGCTGGTGACCATGGCGGCCATTTTGAAGTTAGCCATTTTGGATCCACTTTTGTTTTTTCAATGGGAAGAGGGTCATGTGACACATCAAACTTGTTGGGAGTTTCACAAGAAAAACAATGACGTGCTTGCTTTTAATGTAACTTTATTCTTTCATGAGTTATTTACAAGTTTCTCTTTGTTTACAGCCATTGACATGTCGCAGAGGTTAACACGTGAGGAGTGGATTGAAATTGTGTTGATGGTAAACGCAGTAACCGGGTCATTGTAGCAGATTTCAATGCAAGATACCCTACGAGATCACCCATCTCCCATGCTACACTTAGCAAGCTGCTGGCCAAGGTTCCTGAAACTAGTTCATTGTTGCATTTGCCAAAAAATGGACGCATGATGTTGCTATCAGTGTGTCAAGAGTGTAAGAAGAAGGTTGCATTGACAATAAACACGATGGGCACTTTGAACACATTTTATAAGTGGTCAGAAACTTGTAAATAACTCATGAAAGAATGAAGTTACGTTACAACCAAGCACACCATTGTTTTTCTTCTGAAATTCCCAATAAGTTTGATGTGTCACACCTCTTCCCATTGAAAAAACAAAAGTTGGATCCAAAATGGCCGACTTCAAAATGGCCACCATGGTCACCACCCATCTTGAAAAGTTTCCCCCCTCCCATATACTAATGTGCCACAAACGGGAAGTTAATATCACCAACCATTCCCATTAAGGTGTATTAAGGTTTATCCATATAAATGGCCGACCCTGTATAGTGTGCTGAAATATTCCACACGATGGTACTACAGCATGCGTAACTATGAAGATATGGTCCGACAGACGTTCTCTTATAGATCTTAAAGGGCTATGTGCCTTGAAGTGACTGTTGTTGTGATTTGGTGCTACATAACTAAAACTGAATTAAATTGAATTGAACTGGATTGAATTGTATATTTTTACAGAAAAAGCCAAAAAGAGACTTTTCCAACTTTTGCAGTTTCCACTCTAAAATAATAAAAGTCTGAGGTACCTAAATGAGAGGTTAATTTTTTTTTTAAATGTTTCTTTCAGTGGCGGCAACAAGCTTCAGCTAAGAGCTTTCTTGGGAAATTAAAACCTATCTTTACCAATTCTGTGGACTAATTTATTTGAGTTCAGTGGAAAGTGCGAGCCTGGTCTCATTCCCAATGCGTCAGGACCAACGGTCCAGCTGGCTTCACATTTAAACGCACAGTGTAGCCTTAGGTAATCTTTGAACATGTATGGGTAAAAATGCCAAAGCACAATCTGTTCCTATGCCTATAATCAGCAGTGAGTGAAAGTGAAACTAAACAGTAAGTAGAAACAAAAAGAGACTTGGTGCAAAAACAAGTGTCAGATTGGCTCTACCCCTCCTCATTCCTTATGCAAACTTTCTTTAAGATTCAGTTTGTGTAGCTGGCGTGTCAGGGTACCACCAAAGAACGCATTTGTGTATTTCAAAGATAGCTCTGACAAAACACAGTATTTGAAACCCAGTTGGTTCCAAATTTGATTTGATATTAAAAGAGGGAAAATATATCTGCAACTAATGTGTCTTTCAATTCTTAATGAATTAATAAATATATATTTTTTAAAATTCTAAAATAGTCATCACTTTGTATGACAACAATAATTTGTTTTAAGTGTTTGATTACATCAAACATTTACCAAATGGTGAAATCAAAGTATCCAGTTCAGACAGTATTTTTTTTAATTACTTTATATAATTCCATGTTTTTCAATTATTCTACAATTATATTTTTACATATTAGCCATTTGGAGACTGACCGCAGAACATGGGCACCATTAAGGGTAATAAATCCAGCCATTAGTAAAGCAACATGTCTGTTTTGGAGCAATTTGCAGCTTCTCATTGCACCCTTTCATGCATAATGTAATGGTTTTAGTCTGAGTGTTCAGCACAGAGATGTGAGAAAGGGGAGATCGTGGCTAACAGCTTGTTATGCCATACGTTCCAGTAGCTTATCAGCGGGCAGCCACTCAGCCATTAAGTGTAATGTGTTATTAAACATTTATTTGGTCCAAAGCCCCTGCTTGTGCTACATTACATCTGCATGGTCGTGATTAGAGGGCATCGGTTGCGTAATGAATTCGGGATGTGAAGCACAGAGGGTCAGTCGCAGCTGAGGTCAAAGGGTAGCCACAATCCAAATACCTGCTGGGTGAGTCAGAAACATGGAAAGCCCAGTGTTACATATCAGAGTGCAGTTCAATACAGTATAGCTCAAATAACAAAAGTATTTCATTAACTGTTAATAATTCTAAACATGAGCTTTTTTTAATTACTTGATTGAAAATCCTTTGCAGTCAATGACAGCCCTGGGATAGGCGGAACAGCGGTACTGACGTCTCACAGTGAGCAGGTCCTGGGGTGGAATCCACTGACCGGGGTTTTCCTTTGAAGATTGTATGTTCTCCCTTTGCTGGGCAAACCGATTTCCTCCCACACAGAGGCATGTATGTTGTGTAATTGGTGATTCTAAGTTGGCCGTAGATGTAAATGTTAGAGTGAATGGTTGTCTCTCTGTGTTAGCCTTGTGATAGACCGGCTGTACCCCATGTCTCATCCTGTGAGAGCTGGGACGGGCTCCAGCCCTCCTGCAACCCTGAATTGGATGAGCAGGTAAGAAAATGGATGGATGGATGGCTGTCCATGGCCTGAACTGGTTCCAGTGTGGGTGGAGCCTCTGAACATATCCCAAAACAAGAGATGTTGGCAAACCCATCCAGATGGAATAAGCAGTCTGGCCTCACATGCTGCTGATGCCAGACTGTGTGAATTAGGTGCAAATTAGCTTTTTTTTTCACTTGTTTGAAGAATTCACTGCAAATGTACCTTTGTTGGTTTTCCTTTTTTTACATAATAATTCCTGGATGAGTAGCTTGTGAGGGTTGTGCAAAGGAATACTCAGACCAATCTTCCCAAGTTGGCTACTGGCTCGGATATTAGGTAAAATTATACTCCGATCTTTCTTTGAGAGCACATAATATCAGTGGTATTTTCTTAATTTTCCTCTGTGTTTCTGTAGCAAATACACAGGGGACCACTTTAAATTTCTAGAAGTGGACATGTGCTTTAATACAGTAGTAATTATATTTATTTACTTCTGCACAACCTCCAGCAGTGAAAGCAGTGTTTTTTGTTTCAGCAATAAGGCTAGCCTATTGCTTCTGAAATAATACAAGCAACACATTGTTTGCATTTACTGTAAGTGCATTTGTGTAGCTGTGCATGGTCGCATGAGTGTGTTTGAATGTGATTTTTTTTTTTAATGGACTTATTGAGGCACAAGAGGAGTGCTAGAAAGTGGGCCTCTTAACTATACAAACACACACCACAGTGAGGTGCCACTATGCTAAACTGTGCTGGGTGACTCAACATAGTTCACACTATAGACCTCACTGTGGGATACGTTTACACACACACACACACACCAGAGTCCAGCCACACCTCATTACTGCTGGCTGAAATGAAGCGCAGCACCCACACTGGGATTAAATGGGTAAATAGTTCAAATAGAACAGTGTGAGCTGCTGTCTTTGTTGTTCCGCGCGTGTGTGTGTGTGAGTGGTAATGTAGTCAGGGTACATGTGTGTTTTTACGGGATGGCTCAGAGGTCAGAGACAGCATGATACTAGTGATTACTGACTTACGCACACACACACACACACACACACACACACAGTTACACACAGTCCTCTCGCTTCACTGTTTACACATAAGCTCAGACATCCTGTGTGTCAAAGCCGGAGGTTGGATATCTATATCCAAGCACATAGCATCCCTCACACACACCACTGAGCGATAGCCACATTATACAGTGCAGGAAATCCTGTTCCAGCTTTATCAATATCCAGCCCTGCAGCCAAAAAACCCGCCACGGCCAACAGAAAAATATGACTGCGGGAGACAGAGAATATTCATCATCGCTGGGGAGGGAAGGTTGGCTCTGGGGAAACTGCAGGTTGTTTGTTCAAGCCAGACAATGTTGTGTTTGTTTATTGTTGAGGGCTCTAGCCAGCTGGCTTCCCCTTCATTGCCACAGGACAGAAATAATGGACATCCAGGCATTTTTTTTTGTGTGTGTGTGTGTGTGTGTGAAATCAACAACTTTTTCTGCCTAATATTGGTTTGTTTGAGCATAATGTCTCTTTCTCAGCAGAGCCAAGCTAAATGCTGCTGCACACATCCACAGCTGCGAGCTGCCGTGTTCAACACTAGTCCAGTGCTGCTAGCCAGAGTGCTGCTCTGCTGATGCTGCTGAGGGAGTTTGTTACCTTTCTCACCTTGATTGAAGCTGCTGAGAGACTGGAGGCAGGATGCTATTCATGTCTTTCCCTGTTAAGACTTCACTGCATTCAGGCTAGTAAGGCTTTTTCACCCAGGTTGTTCTTAGCCCCACAGCATGTGCAAAAGGACCAGTTTGGTGTTTGGTTAACAGGGTCACTTTGCGGTCAGAGAGAGAATTCTGTTTGAAAAGTCAAACAGCTCATTGCAGTATTTTCTTTATTCATAGTGTTGATGGAAATGAACAAGTATTTCATATGCACACTGGTGGAATCTTATTATCAAAGCTAATTTTCTATTAATTCAGTTCAATTCAATTTTATGTATATAGCACTAAATCACAACAACAGTCACCCCAAAGTGCCTTATATTGTTAAAGTTAAAGACAATACAACAATAGAAAGAAAAACCCAACAGACACACAAGCCTCTATGAGCAGCACTTAGCGACAGTGGGAATGAAAAACTCCCTTTTAACAGGAAGAAAGCTCCAGCAGAACCAGGTTCAGGGTGGAGCAGCCATCTGTCTGTGACTGGTTGGGGGTGAGGCAAGGGAGACAGAACAAAAGACACACTGTTGAAGAGAGCCAAAGATTAATAATAACTAATGATTATTGTTAATGAGCACGGAAATTAATAGGAATTATCTGCAATGTTATGTACACACAATCTGATGTTACTTTGTTAGTGTTTTTCCTAAAACGTCATAATGAACGTTACTTGAGGTCCACACCTGAAAATAAATAATCTAGAGGTAGTTCAACAGTGACTTTTGGCTTTACACAGTGCTCTAACCCTGGTCCCATGAAAGTCCAGTGCTTGATGAATTCGTCCAACACAACCTCACAGATGTCACAGAAGCCAGTGCAGAAACTAGCATTATTTCCCAAGGCAAGCAGCGGGGCGGGGCGAGTGCAACTCTATAGAGGTCCATGGGAAAATTACACTTTCCTGATGAGTTTATGGTCTCAATTTCTAATTTCAAATCTACAGCACCTTAGTTTTACTTATTTGTACTTACAGGAGTTTACTTTTCCTATCTTTTTATATTTATATTACAAGTGAGCGTTGATAACAAAACAATTTCCCTCTTGGATTAATGAAGTATTCTGATTAAACAAAGGCAACATTTAATCAGAATCAGGAATTAATGATGTTAATTTTTTCAGAAAAGAAGAATGAAGCAGAGCATACTTTAGGGCAGACTTACAATGGTAACTGCCAAAACGCTTAACTTGCAGCTTCAGGACAGAACATCACATGACTAAATAAATAATGAGTGACATCATGGTGGCTACATCCTCCTTGACATGACATCCTTACATGTTGTCTCCCACAACTGGACAAGCCATGCTTTAGAACGTCCTTGTCCTTCTTCTTTTGTTCTCCACTTGTCCAGGTTCCTCGAATGTTTCAAAGACACACTACACACCCTGCTGAGATATGCCAGGTTTCCAGCTAAGAGCTCTTTGGGAATCATCCTGATGGTGCAAATAAGATCATCAGAAAGAAAGCATTTCCCTCAAATGCCCAACTGTTTCTTTAAAAGACAACATGACATTAAGGCACAATTAAAGCATCCATTGATGATTTAATTGAGGTTGTCAGTGCATCAGCTCGGGAGTTGATTAAAAGTATTTATCAGGTAGCGCTTATTAGCATTTATGACCAAAATATTAAACCAGTTAGTGGTGCAGTATTATAAAAAAGCTGCCAATCGGAAAATTAAATGAATGAAAGTGGAACTAATTTATTTTTAAATTAAAAATCTTAGGAAACATTGCTTAATAGCTTTGTTGCTGGGTGTTAAATATGATCAGTAGCATTCTAATATCTGCACTACTGCTCCCCCTCCCTGTTTTAAGTCCATGTGGTTAGCTTGGCAAGTTAGACTTCAGTCTCTTCATGGTGTCTCATGTGTTCCCGAACTGACAGTCTGCTACATAAATACTGCTTAAATGCTCTGACTGTGCTGTTGTGTAACATGATCCAACAGTCTTCAATTGTATTTTTAAAACTAAAGGAGGGGGGGTCTTCCTTTTCAGTGTGTCTCATTATTTCTCTCTCTCTTCCTCAAGCTGTTGTATATTGGAGGTAGCAGATGATGTTGGAAGAGCAATAATTGCACAATGCTGTTCCTATCTACTCTTATCTTGTAGCGCGCCCAATTGGGAAATCATACAGGACTACTTGTCACTCAGCGAGTTGTGTTGCGTCTTGTAAAGCACTGAGTTTACAACTTTAACATCGTTTTACAACTCAATGGTTCCTCTCGCTGTGAAAAAAAAAAGGCTTGGCCCTAACAAACCCTAACTTATTCCTGAGTCTAGTGCAGTTACATGCAAAGAGATTTGTTTAGAATTAAAATATGGGTCAAGATTTACTTAATATGTACAATGCAACTACTAAATTCACATTCCATCTTAATGCAAGTCATGCCCACATTGGACAGCTGACATCTGGGCCTTCCAGGCTATAAAAGCTTAAGTCAGTGTTAAGTTAGTGACCTGGATGACCAAATGTTAAACTTAGTTGAAATGCTTATGAAATGCTTATGGGGCTTCGGCATTTGGTGTTGCTGTCAAAGTTTTGGAAGTACAATGCAAGACTGTGTGTTGCTACTCTAACTACTTTAGAGTTAGTTTTGGTTGAGGAGAGCAACATCAGTCTTTAATTTTGCATGACTCTGGACGTCTTGTTGCATGGGATTTTTCATTTCAGTGTGGTGGAGAATGTGTGCGAGCATTTCTGTAGATTGCAGAGCTTAGCCAGCATTTTGTTAGTTTAATTCATTCCAGTTGAGTACACCTCTTGTGCGGATGCTGTCCTTGTGACATTCCTTGATCTAGTTTGTGACACTTTACAAGGGGAATAATGGAGATCGTATAATATTCGATCTCCATTATATATATAGTGTGGTGGTCAAATGACATAATAGTGTTCAAGCTAAGTAATTATTGTAGCAATATTCCTCCCCTGTAGCGCAATATTTTTCTGGTAAATAGGGCATGATATTTCATTCAAGGTGCTTTTGCAGTAGCCAACCCCTCACATTCAGTCAGTTCCTACTTCATGAATGCTGTGTGTGAAAATCAACAAACAACTCAAGAAATATCTTTAGTGGATCCCTCCAGGGGACAGCTTAGATATAAGTGCAAATATAATTATTTGCTTATATGATATTGCTTACTGGTAGTGGCTACAACCTTTAATAGATTTCAATAAAAATATTTAACTATTTTGATAGCTACAAGTTCTATTGCTTTATTGCTATATTTTTGCAGTACAGCCCTATAAGCCAGAGTGAAGAGAACTCTACTATTACCACTGTTACAGTGAGAACCCCCACTACCACCACCTCCTGAAATATGTTTGTGTTTAAAATATTCACCACCTTCTTTATCAGCAATCAGCCAACCACCTGAAGTTAAGGGTCTTCAGAAGCGTTTGAACACAAGATACTGCATTTTTAACTCGGAGCTTTGAAGAATCGATAATGATCTAGTGATATCCACTTGGTTGAAATGCTGAAGAAGGGCCGCGGTGCCAAATCAATTCAACCCCTTCCAAAATCTTTTGGTATGGCAAAGGGAAATGTTGAAGATAAAACAGAGCTCATGAAGATAAAAGTGAAGTGCATCCAAAGTGTGAATTCCTTGACTGGAAATCTTTGTATCGCAGAGACAGACCAACTTGTTAAACATTTGATTATAAATCAAATGCTTTCAAGAGGCAGCTGCACGTAACTTCTTTTATGCTGTACTTAAAATGCTGCTGTGAGCTAAATACTGGTGCCAGCAGGGCTAGTGTCCTATAGTAATGTGATTTTTAACAGAAAATATTACATAGCAAGCAAACTTAGTTCAGCATATTACTATGACTGTGGCAGGTCCTGGATTATGAACCAAGGTATTTTCCAAAAAAACAAAAAACTAACAAACTATACTTTCATGGCAGTCCATCCACATTTAGCTGATAAACTGACATCCCAGTGTTTCTGGCTGAAAAGTCAGGGCAGCAGGACTGACTAACAGGCTAAAAGTTGGTTAAACCACAACCCTCAATGGTTGACAGACGTGACGGCGCGTCCAAATTACATCATTGATTTAAGATGACGTAGCAGCAGGACTTTGCCTCTCACTGTGTTTCAACAAGAGTCAAAAGTGCAGACTTCAAACTACATACCAGTCTTTAAATTGTGTAGACTGGTCAAGTAAAACTAGTTATGAGTAACTAGAGTAATTTACACTATTCTTTTTCCTGTATGTTGTCCTCATCTAATGCATGTTTCATGCAGGAAGAAACGGTAAAAACAGGATATTCGCTAGCAGGAAGTGCTTTGCAAGTAAAAACAAGCAAAAAATGAAATCATGACATCCCCTTTCCTATTGGTAAAAAGAAAAATGCTCCACATCAACTAATCAAAAAATTATATGGCAACATGGAATTTGGCAGTTGTAAAAATTGTTTGTTTAACATGTTTGTGGTTTTCACAGTAAAAAAAAATCTAACTTTTTTCTACTCGGATTTTATGTTTTTGTGTGTTTTTAGGCCCAAAGTGTTAGTACGGTATGCCAAAATTTAAAACAAAAAAACAAAAAACGTCACACACGTGAGGCTGTGCTGAAAAACACGATACCAAACAAGGCAAAGTAAACAGTTTTTAAGGGGAAATATAAAGGTAAAATCAAAAGTAGTCAATAACAGCCATTCCCAAAGTCAAGACTTCTGTGGGCCACTTGGAGCCTATCCCAGCTGTCATAAGGTGAGAGGCGGGGTTCTCCCTGTCGCAGGGCTAACACAGAGAGACAGACAACCATTCACACTCACATTAAATATCATTATCTCATTTTTGACCGAGGTGGCGTTTGGCACCTTTTGCTTCTGAACGCTTCATATTTTTTCCTCCTGACTAGACTTGATTTCAGTAATATTTGGGGGGCCGAATGGAAAGCTCTGTGGCCCGTGGGCCCCCAGTTGACATTCACTGCCCTAGAGGATTAAATTTGTTGCAGCTTCTGTTGAGCTACAAGAGTCAGAAACACAAAGGCGGCTGATTAAAAAACATTTACATCACTATGATTGCAGAAAGAAATCACTGTATAATGAATGAACGTGCCATAGTTTTTGGATAGATATGATTAAATGATTTCCTGGTCTATTTTGTAATCATTGTTTGAGTCGCTGTCAGCTTCTTACATCCATCAGTGAATTTGCATCCTTGTTAATCGTTTGCCCCGGCCTGATTTTTGTCAGCTGTGTTCCTGTTCCTCAATCACTCTCATGTCCACTGTGTTAATCACTCACTCCACTGTACATCATTTTGATATTTGTTTACAACTTCTCTGGATTTCTTTTTTAAAATGGAAAATAAATAACAGATTGCTGCAAAAATTTGAAAAATAATGATCTAAGTTTTAAGAAGCCACCTACAGTTTTTAACCAAACTTTAACCACACTCATGCATTTTGATTCCTTTAGCGTGGACACATAATTAACGGTGTGTTAATGTCTTCATGCATACAAATAGATTTTTACACATATTAGCTGCAGATTAGGGAGAGCACAGACAGAGACATTACTGGTGCCATTTAACTAGCGGACCCCTGTACCTTACCCAAGAGAAATGCCAGTGTGCAGCACAGGGTACCACTTATTATATACTGACATCTGTGGAAAGGTTAATATAATCCTTCAGTGGAGGAGAGCCCAGTTGCTCTGGATCCCTTTGGTTTTTTGCACTTTCATTTGGTCCGTGTGGTTCAAAGAGTAGAAAAAAGGGCACGAGCAGGGCCACGTGTTAATGATGCTGGTGTTTGTCTGTTTGTGTGTAAATTCACACAAACAAATTGTCGAAACAATATGAAGTCACTACTAGCTGCCACTATAAGTATCATGTGGGTAATGTGGATTTCTTAAATTCAGATTAAATCTTTATGTTCTTTTTAATTACTTGTCTAATCTGAGATTAAATAATAAATGGTGCTTTTGGTTGAAATGTGAGGATTCTAGAGTTTATAGTCGCTGATTACTGACACATTAAAATGAAACTGAATAATTAATTACATCTGCACAGTTCCCGTTATTAAATCGATTTGCATGTTCTCCCCATGTCTCTCCAGTACTCTGGCTTTCCCCCACAGTCCAAATACATGCAATTAATGGGGTCTCATTAATAGGTGTAAATGTGAATGCAAATGGTTGTTTGTCTGTCTGTGTTGGCCCTGTGACAGACTATTGACCTGCCCAGGGTGTTCGCTGCCTCTTGCTCTATTTGAGCCCCCCGACCCTGAATTGGATAAATGGAAGAAGATGGATGGATATTTGTTTTCCACTAAAATAATACATTTGAAATTGAGCTAGTGGTAACTACAGTGTTTGTTTTTGTTTGTTTGTTTGTTTTTTGTCATTTAAGGTTTTTTTTCTTCCTTTGGGTTCTCCCTTTAACGCTCGCCACAGTGGATCATCTGCTTCCATCTCACCCTATCCCTAGCATCCTCCTCTGTCACACCAATCCTCTGCATGTCCTCCTTCACTAAATCGATGAGTTTTCCTTTTTTCCTCCTTTGTTCAATTTAGTAAAAGATCCTTTACACAGAATAACAGAAAAAGTCAGAAAATTAACAAAGCTAACTGGATAACTTTGAAATCCTACTCACATGACATGACAGCTTACATCCATTTGCCCAAATTTCATTGCAGCAACTTACACTGGTACTCAGTAGTTTGTATGGCCCCCACGTGCTTGTATGCATGCCAGATAATTTTGGGGAATGCTCCTAATGAAACAACAGATGGTGTCCTGTGGGATCTCCTCCCATATCTGGACCAGGGCATCACTGAGCTCCTGGACATGTGGCACACAGATTACAATTAATCAATCAATCAATTACAGATCCTCTTGGTCTCGTGCATAAAGCACACCTGTCCACAGAACCAATTTCTTTCATTCCAACCTCTCTATTACCATGGGTGAAACCAAAGAGCTGTCAAAGGATCTCAGGGACAAGATTGCAGACCTGCAGAGGCTGGAGTGGCCAAAAGACCATCAGCAAGAAGCTTGGTGAGAAGGTGACAGTTGTTGGTGTGATTATTCAGAAATGGGAGAAATATTAAAAGACCATTAGTGGCCCTCAGTCTGGAACTCCATGTATGATCTTGTTTCATAGGGTGAGCATGATTGTGAGAAAGGCCAAAACTACACGGGAGGAGCTTGTTAATGATCTGAAGGCCGCTGGGACCACCCTCACCAAGAACATCATTAATAACACACTACGTCATATTGGACTGAAATCTTGCAGTGCCAACAAAGTCCCCGTGCTCAAGAATGCACACGGGCCCGTCTTAAGTTTACCAGTGAACATCAGTGCTGTGGTCAGATGAAACCAAAATACAGCTCTTTGGCATGAACTCGATTCACTATGTTTGGAGGAAGAGAAATGCTGCGTATGACCCAAATAACACCCTCCCCGCAGTCAAACATGGAGGTGGACCCATGCTTTTTGGCTGCTTTTCTGCTGAGGGTACAGGACGACTTCACCACAGTGAAGGGCCAGTGGACGGGGCCATGTACTGTAAAATCTTGGATGAGAACCTCCTTCCTTCAGCCAGAACACTGAACATGGGTTGGGTCTTCCAGCATGACAATGACCCAATAGATACCAAGGCAACAAAGGAGTAGCTAAAGAAGCACATTACGGTTATGGAGTGGCCTAGCCAATCTGTGGAGGGAGCTGAAGCTTTCGTGGTGCCAAATGGCAGCGGGTAGGGAATCAAATATTATTTTTCCCTGACTGTAACTGCTGTTTGGTTCCTGGGTTGTAGCTGAAAAACAACCTCTCAATACAGATGACTTGATATTCTATAAGAGAAGTGGTCAGAATGGGACTTTCAGAAACCATCTCCAAATGGCAACCACAAGGTGATGCGGGCAGTCCAGAGCCGTGTAAGGAAACAGAACTTCGTATGCTGGTGTGGTGTGATACTTTGTACTCTGAATGAATTCACATCTACTTGTAGTTCGGTCGATCTCAATGTTTCTTCTGCTATTTGAATATATGAATATAGCTTGGATTCAAGATCACCAGCAAGTGAGTTATTCCCTCTAGTGTCACATCTGCCATTTCCCAGGCTAATGAACTTATACGGGACCAGTTTTTCACTGCACAAAATGTCAAATGCAAATTTTTTCAAAGCAGCCTTTAGAGTTTAATAAGTCAACTACTGCACTGTGTCTTACCATGCTTTGCAAGCTGTAACATTATATGGGTAATATGTGTTGGCTTTTGTGAATAAAAACACGGCACTGGAGGATGAAGCGTTGTTTACTGATGCACTTCTTTTTTACTGGAAATTCCAAAGATGCTGGTCTAGATGAATGCTTGATATGTGGAAAAAAACATTCCTTAACAACAAAAAAAATTGGCATCACCCTCTTCCCCAGCCACCCTCCGAGCTTCTTTTGCTCCTGTGGCTCTGTGTCACTAGGAATCAGCTTTAACAGTGCACCACGACATCTCAGGGGAGATTTTTAAAAAAGAAAAACCTTAGAAACAGAGCCGTACCTGTTTGTTTTTTCTTTGTTTTCAAACCCCAAAAAACCCCTTGGTGCTTGGGGAGGACAGGGAATCAAAGATACATGTCTGCAGGTAAAAGATTAAATTAGGGATTTTCAGTTTACTGCCTGAGGGTAAGGTAGCCTCTGGAGATAGTTTTTTAAAAAATGTCAGGACTTTGGTCTAGGGCCTTCGTTACAGTAGCACAGCTTTGGCTGCGATTGAAAGAGAGTAATTAATATGAATGGAATGACGATAGTTCATATGTATGGAGTTGTTAATGAGAGAGGAAAAGAAGCCACTCGGTGCTTTTCGAACACATTTGATCACAAACACAGCTTGAAAGAGTAAAATGATGTTTAGCTCTTGTGATTTGGAGGTTGTTTTCAGTGTCAGCAGCTGGAGGCTGTGTGCTACAGGTTGAGGTTAATGAGGGGTTACAAATTAGTGATTGGCTACAATATGGTTAGTCCTATTAGACTTGAAACTGATAAAACAAATAGAGCGATGCAAATTTGTAACAGGAAATGTTTTTAATTGAGGGAGCAAGTGTTACCCATATCTGTTTCCATTCATCCATCCTCTGGTGGGCTGCATCCTATCCCAGCAGGTTTTCACTCGCCGGTGTCACAGCGGCTTTCCAGGCCAGATCCATTATTTTAGCAGTATTTGGCTGTGTTCTTATAAGTGTGCACTTGCCCAAGGCTAAAATGGTTTCCTGAACAATTACTAAAAGTTGACTTCAAGCTAATTAACAACATATCAAAGACCACGTGGCTGCAATGGTTGGCCAAGAAGTTAAGGGAAACATTGCAGCAGTTTACATTCCAACAGCTACAGTAGCATCCCTATGGCCCTAGCTGGGAAGATTCAGGAACACACAATAGATTTACAATTTAAAAAACAAACATTTTCATGACCATTTACTTTCTGATTATGAAATGTGTAACTGGGTAACTCACCAGCTCTGCTCCTCTCTTCACCCAAGTGTCCAAGAAGCATGCCCTCAGACCAGATGATGCAGCAACAGAGTCAATCACTGAATTCTGGTGCTCTGGTACAAAATACAGTGACAAGTGACCTTAAGCTCAAACATGATATTTGTTTTGTCCAAACCATACTTAACACAAAAGTAAAAGTAAAAACGCCACTTGGTTTAGATCAGAAAGCCATTCCTCTCTATCAACCCTCTCCAGGTAGCTCCATCATTGTCCACATGAGCGCTGAAGTCTCCCTGGAGTCCTCAGGTGGAAGCCCTTCCAGGATCCCAATCAAGGACTCCAAGAACTGCTGTTCAGCACCTTAAGCCCCCCCCCTCCCCCATCCCCACAGGATACTTCCATGCTAGTGAACCCTTCTAAAAGAACCAAGTAAGAGAAGAACCCTTGCTATGTATGGAGGTGAGCCCAGCTCTATCTACTCGGCACTACTTCTTCTCCTGCACCAGCTCAGGTTTTTTCTCCACCAGTGATGTGACATTCTGTGATGCTCAGGATCAACATGCCCAGGCCTCACAGTGTAAATGGAGAATAACCCAAAGCAAAATGAAAGCTTAAAGTTTGTACTTCGATTACAAAATGAATCATTTAAAATCTGGTGTGATTGTGTACAGGGGCAAATGTCTAAACAGTTTAACAAACCTTTGTTATTCTTAAAATGAGAAGATTGACCACAACTGCAAGGCCTCATAATATCTTCATGGAAACTATTTATGTTGCATAAAAAGATCCTCTGCTGCAGCATCCGCGAGTTTCCTGGAGGAGCTGATTAATGTTAGACGGAGTCATGTCTAACTTGTTTGTGTCAACGAGTCAGAAGAAGTTAAAACTGCATGATTTTCCTGTGATGTTTGAACAGGGAGTCTGATTCAGCGTCTTAATCATGCTTCCTCAAGCAAGACCCCCAATACAGAAATATCCAACTGCTTCTTTATGCCTTCTGTTGACTTAAGTCGACATTAACACAAACAGACATACTCAAACATGGGTGTTATAGCACAGCTACACACAAAATACATACATAGGCATTCAAACACCAAGGCTGACACAAAAAGTTGTTACACACCCACACACACACCGCACACAAACACACCCTCATTTTTCTATAAGTGATTTATCTGCTCTAATTTGGGAAGACTGATTCCCCATAATGAAACAGACAGAGAAGATGATATTTTTTATTCATCTCGGGACAAAGCAGGCCGTGCCCCTTCTCTTCATGGTAGACAGCTCGTATAAACACCACCAATGAGTTTGGAGTTTTCCCATTACCCCCTCACACCCTCTCATCATCTCCACTCTGGAATCAGCACGCTCGGACAGACAATCCACCTAATGAATGTCTGAAAATTCATCGCCCAGCGCCTTGGAGAACCTCGCTGAGAATCTTTCTGTCACCATCCTCTCCTTAATCAATTTACAGGTCGTGAGCTGTGGGCTTAGCTAGATGATTATTGTTATGGCAAGGCGGGCGTGCTCGCCGCTCGCTTGTCTAACCTCACTAACACCCCCCAGAGCAGCCGGCCAGATTGAACGATAAAGTCGTCTCTGCAAACCCATCCTGATTTAAAGCCCC
>VUQK01001619.1:55338-69239 GCA_015106715.1 Bujurquina vittata
AAATATTTGCGCTAATGAGTGGCTAAACACACATACCTAAAAAATCTGGCCAGTAGAGGCATTATATGGTGAAACTCCTGGTGCATAGCACCACCTTCCCCCCGTAGAGCCCTGCCCTTCTGAAAATTAAGAAAACAGAGGAGCACAAATGCATACATCTTTTTCCTGGCTTCAGATATCATGCCCTTTATGTCAGTGAGGGCCCTCGCAAGTATAGCAGAACTAATGCATATGCGTGCGTGTGCAACCTGCTGAGTTTTAGTGTACACTGACCCACTTATCAAAGTTGTAAAACGGAGCCTAAACAGACTCATAATTCTTTTTCTTCACATTTCTAATTTAATGGTCATATTGACCCATGAGCTTGCTATTACTGTTCTGCCTGAGGATACATTACTTAAGATGCAACCCCATGAAAGCGGTGAAGCATAAATTTGCTCATGCATTTTAGTGCTTAAATAAGACTTTTTTTTTTTGCATCTCATGCAGGTTCTGTTCCTTTGTCCTTGTCTTGGGTTCTGTTATTGTGGGAACACTTTACTCTTAAGTAGCTAATTTATATGTGAATTTCTGTCCTCTTTCCAGGGGATGTTGACAGCATCACAAGTCTTATCCACCACCATGTCCCCGAGGCCAAGCTGATTGAGATGATTGGACAGGAGCTGACCTATCTGCTCCCCGGTAAAGGGTTTAAACATCGAGCGTATGCAAGTCTGTTTAGAGAGCTGGAGGAGACACTTGCTGATATGGGTCTAAGCAGCTTTGGCATTTCCGATACATCACTAGAGGAGGTATGGACATCTATTTATGTTGACATTATGGATAACTTGCATAGTGTTTTATTGCCACATTTTGTGTATAGCATAGTAAAAAGTCTATGGAATAAATCCTTAGCTTTCATCTTGGGAAGTTTGAATTTTGATAAAGCCTATTTTCCTGTCTGGAAAATCCTTAATTTGAGCCAAAAAGAAGTTATTTTTTCCCCCTTATTAGTTCTTTAACAGTTTTAACAAAACCACCTCTTGTTTTTATTGGATGAATTAGAAATATCTGTTTTACTTTTAAACTTTTAGGTTTGGATCCTGTTATTGCATCTCTTTCTTCCCTCTCGTTTTTTCTGCTATTGCTTCATACATTTCCAGTGACGTTCCGATTGAAAAGAAAAACAAGTACATTACTTCAGAACTTAAAGGATGAACTTATATTAAATGAGTTTTGAAAGTTAAGGGAAGTTCTTTTTTCTCTCCAGATATTCATAAAGGTCACTGCAGACGGAGAAGCAGCGAATAATGCCACCACTCCCGGTAAATACCACCACTGATGTTCCCCATGGCCTTTTCCAGGAATCGAATTTCTGACCCTTAGAGATAGAGACTCTCTAACGTGTTGTTAATCCATTTGCCTTACACCTGTTTTTATTAGGCTGTTAGTGTTGCGTATCCTCAGAGCAGATGATTTTAAATGTGGTGTGGTGCATAATTTTTCCGTTTTTTTTAATCCTCTAGTGTGCACGTGTGTGAATGTGTGCATGTTTTGTTTTCACTTATCTGTCCTCATGATCTTATCTCTAGAAGAGTGGATGTTACAAGGGAGAAAAAATGGCTGCAAAGTTGGCATAGAGGGAGATGAAGGTCAGCGAGTTAAGAACCACTGGACTGAACTCTGGCAATATAAATGCTGTTTTTTGTCACTGGACCTGGGCCAATCAGAATTTTTTTCTTTTATTGATTGGATATTATACTCCAAACTTTTTATGTGGGACTTATAACAGAAGGACAGTTATTTATAACACTGTGCAAGGCAGAGATTCCCAACCAGGGAAGCAAGTACCCTAAGGAGTACCTTTGCAGTAGCCAGAGGTACTATTGCCATTAATTAAAGAAGCAATCTCACAACATTTGAAAAAGGTTAACAGCTAACAAAAGGTAATGGGTAAGCAGTAAAAATAATAGCCAAAGGGAAAGCATAAATTAAAATATAAACGTGAACAAGTCCAAGCCTGGATACCTCAGCCAAGGCTGAAAAATTTCTCCACATCATTTATGAATTGAATTTCTAGACTCAGCAGGAAACCTGGATCCATTTCAGTTTTTAATTTTTTCTTGAGAACATCAGGTTTTCTTTTTTCCAAGTATCCGCACATTTTTGAGCAGGGGGCTAATTCTGCTAGCAAGCAGACAAACCAAACTCATCCCAAACGGATCATTTTGATAGCGGTGAAAGGCCTGTAACCAAAGTATAGCTAATTCAAATATTTATTAGTCAATAGTACCATAGACTGTGGATGAACAACTAAGTGTTAGCTAAATATAATGGAAAAAGAGCAGAAATAGAGTAGTTAGCAGTTTTGTTTTGAAGCAACAATATTTAGAGAGGAAAAGATAAAAAATATATATGAAAGCTGAAATTGGTTGCTAACAGTAATTTGTTAGCTGTTGACTAACAGGTAAATTAGACTCTAAGCAGTAAAATAGTAGCAGTGAACAAAGCAGCGGATAAAAAGTTGAAATATGTGCTAATTTTTATGAACAGGTGATATAATTAACTGAGAAATAGTTAAAATAATAGCACTATGAAATTAGCTCAACTGAACATGACATGAATAATGGTGTCGATATTTTTTTAGTCTATTTGACATGCCAGCCGTGGGGTAAATCAAATAAAAATGTCAAGAAATACTGTGCAGTGCTGTGAAAAAGTATTTGCCATTCCTGTTTTCTCAGGGTTTTTTTTGCATACTTGTCAAACAGATCATCAAACACATTTTAATATTGGACCAAGATAAACCGAATAATACAGAGTGTAGTTTTAAATGATTATTAATGAAAAAAGGCTGTCCAAACCTACCTGACCCCATGTGAAAAAGTAAACCTAAATGTCAAGTTTACTAAATATGTTGTGAATGCAAGAGCTTGAAAAGGAGGTTACGTAGGGTTTCTTTTTTCAGCCATGCCATCGGTGTATTTAGTCAGGAAGGATATTATGTAGGCTTCTCATACCTTAGCTGCATCTACAATCTCTGAACACTGAAATCTGGCAGCCTTGATACAATTCCTGCATTTCTTTTATTATCTCAATGTGCAGAATAATATGTAAACATACCAGCGCTACTCTGTCAGTCTTTTGACAAAATGACATTCAAAGCTTTTCCCCAATTTGCATTCAGTGAATTTTCATAATGATGATAACTCTGCTGCTGTCAGGTTGTGGAACTGTATGGATTTTCAGGCCAGGGCACAATTTAATAGCAGAGGTGTTAAATGATGTTCCGCGCTTATAGTTTCATTTTTGATTTTTTTTTGCCTTTTATGCAAGCATGATCTGAAATTGTTCTGTCAGTATTGTTGCGGGTTGAAGTCAAAATAATAATGAGATTCAAAGGACTGATTGAGATGGTGCATAGATTTTATTTATTTATAAAAATAAATCAGAAAGGTAGCAAATACTTTTCATAGCACTGTAATAGGGCACCTATTACAGAAATGTGCTATTCAGACCCATAAAATGTGTTAAGCCTCACTTAGTTTGAATGGCCCGGGTACAGGCTGCTTAGTTTTTACAGTAAACACAAGCTGACCCTAGTTAGAATTTAGAATCAATTTTTGCTCCTTATATGCTGTTTTCTAGCAGAGCGCTGCTTCAGCTTCATACATTTACATTCACATTCATACATTTGTAGTGTTCAGAAAATATAATCATAATACTGAAATAAGTTTAGATGCCAGCAGCACTCATTCACTGCCTGCCACAGCAATGCTGCCCCTCTAAAATGTTTTGTTTTCCATAGATATGATTTTAGTATAGTGCTTACTGTTTTCTGGTTGAACACAGAACATAATGGAGTGAATGACACCAACTACTCATCGGACAGCAGTGCAGGAAAGGGCTCCAGGCAGGTGAAAGGTGTTGCTCTGATCCTGAAGCAGTTCCATGCTCTGCTGGTGAAGAGGTTCCACCATGCTACACGAAGCCAGAAAGACTTTTTGGCACAGGTACCGGATCTAAGAAACACAGGGATGCAGTGATGAGTGAAGTGACGACAGTTAAATTTTCTGATGCGTCCAAACTATACAGACTTGGATTTGTGAATCATTGCTACATTTCTGAGTACCATATGCGGGACCCATTTGGATGCCAGACAGTTTTGACAGACGTAATATGGACATCCAGTGAGAAAAAGGTTTTCTGAGCCAGATTTGTTTGGATGCATTTGCAAATGTTGTTGGACTTGTGACTGTGTGATTCCAGATTATCCTTCCTGCCAGTTTTGTTCTGATAGCATTGATCTTCACCATGATTGTCCCTCCTTTTGGAGAGTATCCCAGTCTGACTCTGACCCCCTGGATTTACGGACAACAGTTCACCTTCTTCAGGTCAGATTTCATGGCACATACAGTACTGTAAAATTATTATTTGACATATTTTAAACTAGGTGTGATAACTTTTGCTTGTTTCTCCAGTCAATTTCATCCATTTTATTTATTCTTTGTATTTTGTCCACACTGTATTAGCAATGAGAGGCCATATGACCCCAAAATGAAACACTTCTCAGCCCACTTGTTGAACCCACCAGGCCTGGGCACGCGGTGCATGGAAGGAGAACCACTAGGGTAAGCATGATGACTCGATATATCCCTCCTCCTGCTACATCCTAGAGCACTGATGCCTATTTTCTTAGGGCTCATACCATGCCAGGAATACATATGGTCATTTGTTTTCATTGACTTTTATGTTAACCTTCATACTTCATACATTTTTCACATTAATCTAAAATGATCAGAATAATTTTAATCAGCTTCAATAAGGGATGAAAAGAGCAAAACCAATGAGAACAGAATTTAAGTATTTTTGTCAGTAAGATGACGATGAAGTAAAATTATAGAGTGAAGCCCCGGATGAAGGTAGGAGGTAGACACCCGACCACTCAGAGTCTAGATGCTGCTGGTGTTTGAGTAAAATGAGCAGATGACTGATGCAGACTTTGGATGAGACTCCAAGGACAATCTGGATGAGCTGGACATGGGGAGGAGAGGGAGTAAAAGGCACAGTGAGATGCTACAATGAATGTGAAAATCTGGGTAAGGGGTGGGGGGGTGGGGGGTTGGGATGGATTAGAGACCAGTGGCAAAGTGGTCACTGGACAACAGTGGCGATATTACAATTTTGAATTAAGTGATTTTTGACAGTGTGACAAAATAGAAATAATGAAGAAAATGGGGCAACAAAAAAATCTTCCTTATTGAACTTACTCACATGAAGTTCATAAAATGTATTTGCCTGAATTCGTGGTGCAGAGAGACTGTTTGGTTGCTAGGGTGAGCATTATGAGAAATATCCCTCCTCCTGCTACATCCTAGAGCACTGATGCCTATATGAATAATCCAATGGCCAAATCACAGACAGTACATGGCTAAAACTAAACCTAAACAGTGGCTTTACATCCTATGGTTTTACCTTTGCAGTTAAATTTCTTCCCTCCTCTCCTTCCAGATTTCCCTGCAGTAACAGCACCTCAGAGTGGGAGCATCCTGAGGTCTCCCCTGTGGTTAGCAACATTTTACAAAGTCCTGCGTGGAACCAAAGAAACCCATCACCTTCCTGCCAGTGCAGCACAAGTGAGAAGCTGACCATGATGCCCATCTGTCCTGATGGTGCAGGAGGTCTGCCCCCTCGCCAAAGACTGGAACCAACAGGAGACACCATGTTGGATCTGACTGACAGGAACATTTCTGACTACTTGGTCAAAACCTACCCCAGCCTTATTAGAACCAGGTAGATTTGAATTTAGCGGTAAGCTGCATTCAAAAGGTAAAACGAGGAGGATATGAAGAAGAAATAAAGAAAGTGTGTTCAAAACCCTCCGAGTGTGAAAATACATCTTAAAGCAGGTTAAAAACAGAAAAAGCTTAAAGCAAAAGAAAAACTAAATACTGCAAAAACAAGTTTAAAGTTTGAAAACAGTTTACTTATATTATTAAAGTTTTACCATTCGGCATAATGAAAACTATATTTCTTTTCAGTCTGAAGAGCAAGTACTGGGTGAACGAACAAAGGTAATGATTGTCTTTCTGCATTCTCATTCTATACCAGCCAGCTGTAGTCATCTTTCTCCCTTTGTCATTTATTGCAACAGCACATCAAACGTGTTAAAGACACACTGATACTGAGTGCAAATCTTCTGTCCTCAGATATGGAGGTTTATCAGTGGGAGGGCAGCTCCCCATCCTGGATGTGGACCCTAAAGACATCCAGAATGTTTTTCATCAGCTGGGGCGAATGCTCAACATCACAGGGGTGATTATTCTTGTGTTGTCCTTTACAGATGCAGTGTGTGTGAGGTTGACATAAGTCAATTCAAATTAATAAAAAGGAACTGTCTGTGTCTGTAGGGTTACTATAGCAGACGCACACTGAGAGACATTGGGACTTTCTTACGATACATGGAAAGCGAATTTAATATAAAGGTAGGTGTGAGCTTGATAGAAGAGTGCGCTTTTACAGTTTGACAGTCTGACACTTTGCTTTTATATTACAAACCTTTCACTTTCTAAAGTCGGTCATGTCACAGGGATGTTGACTGATTGCTGGAAGTTAGTTTAATATATTTGCTTTCAACTTGTAAATATATACTGAAGGCTAGGCTGGTCAAGCAGCTGTGAGATGTGCTCTGTTAACTCTACTCCTCTCTGCCAGGTATGGTATAATAACAAAGGCTGGCATGCCATGGTGGCCTTCATCAATGTGGCCAATAATGCCATTCTGCGAGCCTTCCTACCCCCATACGCCAACCCTGCACAGTTTGGCATCACTGCCATCAACCACCCTCTAAACCTCACTAAAGAGCAGCTTTCTGAAGTCACTGTGTGAGTAACAACGTTAGTTTTATTTAGTTGTTTTAAAAGGTATTTTTGTGCGCTGTGTAAATCAACCATAGACTATATAAAAGCTGGATGCAGGTGAGGCCAGCATGGAAGTGCCTTAAACCCGCACTCTTTTCTAATGTCTATATATGTATGTCCATATATCTATATATCCTACTTTTCACTGGATTTAATACTTCCTAGTTACTTTATTGTCTCAGTTTCTTATTTATCAAATATTTTTCATTTTGTAAATGATGTTCCCATTTAATTTATACACATCAGGATAATAAAGAAGGATATTATTTAGGGAGGGGCTCTGTCTTGTTTTCAGAATGGGAGCTCACAAACCACCAGTGATTTTACATCCACCTTTTCTCTATAGACTGTGAACTCCAGTGTTTACGGGTTGTAATGGATGATGTAAAAATACATATGTACAGTTCAGAATTTTATTGTTTTGTAATTTTAACGCTAGTTTTTTCTTTATGAAAATAAACTGAATCTAAATTTTCAAATTGCCACCTACATTTTATTTTTAGCTGTGAAGTATCACAATATTTGGATTCAGCTTTAATCATACATGGGCTGTTTTTTTTTCTGTAAGCTGTGCATATCTAGCAAGTTAAAGAACTGTGCAAAGGTCTTGAGCCATCCTTTAATTCTTTATATTTTGCTTCCTAGGAGCCAGAATTTCTTTTAATATTTTAAAATGATCTTGAGCAATATTTTCTGAAGATTTCTGAAGGTCTGTCAAAGTTTTTCTTTAGATATTGGCAACTTTTTCCAATAATTTTCAACCCATTCCTTGTAACTGATCATTGTTTTAGAGGATTTTGTTTTGTTAAGCCACTTAACACTGACCCATGAATCATACAAAATGGCACCTAACTCAAGCGATGAAGCAGTGTTGTGTGTACACATAATAGACAAGTTGGCAAAGAATCAATTTTAAATTGTATCTTTAGACACTTTTTTTACTGCCAGCCTGTCACAAAAACACTCAATTTGTTCCCAGTTCTTTTGTTGAATCCATTAAAAAATGCCAAATATGACACAGTTTGACAGGCATAACAGTTGTTTTGCCCCAACAAGGTGATTCCCAAAGAGCTATTAGAGCTGTCTCAGCATGGCGAGCAGTGTGTCCTTAAAACGGAGAAAACTGAACAAGTGGAGGACAAAAGAAAGTGGCAGGTCTAAAACACTGTTTACAGCAGATCAACAGTATCTAAAAGTGATGTCCTTAAGAAACAAGGAAAAAAAATCCAGCAAAAACCTGACACAGGACCTGAGAGATCCATCTGGCCCTTCAGTTGATCCATCTACTGTTCACTGCAGTAGAAAGTAGAAAGGTGGCTGTCAAGTTGAGGATATTCTCAAAATTAATGGAATTATGAATGCAGAGAAATACCATCAGATTTTGATCCACCATTCAGTATCTTCTGGAATATGTCTGATTAGCAACAGCTCTATTTTTCAGCATGAAAATGATCCCAAACACACTGCCAATGCAGGAAAAGCATACCATAATAGAAAAGCAAAGGATTTCCATGTATGTTTGTATACATGTTTCAATAAATCGCTGCACCTACTTCCCATTGTCCTTTATATTTTCTAAAATATGAAGACATGAGTAATGGCTCAAGACTTTTGCACAATGCTGTAAATATATATTTATTGAAAAAAATGTTTTATTTTTAATTATCCGATTAGTAATTTTGAGCAAACTGAAAGCCTCAACCCATCTCTGACTTAGCACGGCTCCAGCATCTTCCAGGCACAGTTACTTTTTTCCGAAGTATTTCCTTAGGTTTTCTGATAACAAACACCAGAATATACAGGAATGACTTTATCTGCTTCCTCCTTCAGGTTGACCACTTCAGTTGATGCCGTGGTGGCAATCTGTGTTATTTTCGCCATGTCCTTCATCCCCGCTAGCTTCGTCCTCTACCTCATACAGGAGCGTGTCACCAAAGCCAAACACCTGCAGTTTGTCAGTGGGGTCAACCCTGTAGTTTACTGGACAACCAATTTCTTTTGGGACATGGTAAGTGAAGTCAGATTCAGTGGAATATACTAATGCCATATTATTGATTAAACTCATAAAACGTTGTTTAGGAATACAACAATGTGGTATTAGCACACACAGGCCTTTTTCTTAATATTGGATTTCTGTCTTCTTACTCACTCTTCATGTTTGTTTGTCTAGATGAACTACACTCTCAGCTCTGCAATGGTGGTGGGCATTTTCATGGCTTTTGACAAAAAGTGTTACACATCACCATCCAACCTGCCAGCACTAACAGCACTCCTTCTGCTCTATGGGTAAACTGTTGTTTGGTTTCATTTGGCTCAGATTTGTTTTAAAAAGCCAAAACATGGAAACTAAAACTAAGACGGTATGAAAGAAGGCAAAGATTGCACTGTTGATAAGTTCTATCTGAATGTGACAATAACTTATTAACTGAGCTGCTCAGAAAAACATAATCCAATTATTTATTATTTCATAGAACTTATCTGTTTGTTTTTCTGACTCTGTTGCCTTTAGGTGGTCAGTGACGCCCATGATGTATCCCTTGTCCTACATATTCAACGTCCCAAGTACTGCATATGTGTCTCTGTCCTGCATCAACCTGTTCATAGGCATCAACAGCAGTGCCATCACTTTTATCCTGGAGCTGTTTGAAAACAATCGGGTATGGAAATAGTGCCTAAAAACAATATCACCTTCTAACCTTTCACTGCAGATAATGCTTATTTGAATTAATCATTATCCCTCATGTTATGCACTCGTACCGTATTTGCACGATTTACTTAAATTCAAGTTCTGCTGAGTTGATGATTACAGGTTGGGGTTTTTTTTGCAGCATGGTGGCACGGTGGTTAGCACTGCTGCCTTACAGTTAGAATACCATCTGGAAGGCCTGGGTTTGATTCCACCTTGGCCCGGGCCCCTCTCTCTCTGTGGAGTTTGCATGTTCTCCCCGTGTCTGCGTGGGTTTCCTCCCACAGTCCAAAGACATGCACTCACCGGGGTTAGGTTAATTGGCCAATCTAAATGAATGCAGGAATGCAGGCAGACATGAGAAAACAGATATTCCTTTCTGAACTTACACAAAAGCTTTTTAATTACAATTAAAAATCCTATGCCCCAAAGGATTTGAAAACAAGACAAGTAATACTTACCAGCAGGTGACAGAATGATGAAAATTAAGACTGGAATCAGGGGAGTCCTGTTGAAGAAAACAGGGCTTTTTAGCACCACAGCAGAAAAACATGGGTGTTACCAATGACATTAAGCATAAGTCTATAGGAAGTCAGGACAACTGTGACAGCTGACATGCAGCACACCTGAAACCTCACACTGAAACAGCTAAATGGAACTATCGTCTGTAAGATGAACCTATCTGAAGAAACTATATAGTAAAAAATAACTACATAGTAGGTACTTACATAAAGACTGAATACTAATTAAAAATTTGGTCTGAACATGTGGGTCAGCCATGACATCTGCCGACACCTATGCTGTCAAGTGTTAAATAAAGAAAAAAGAGAGAGTAGAAGGAAACAGAAGTCGGAGCGAAGGGGTGCAGATGGTGCTCTCATCATGACAGGTGACTACCTGCTCAAAAAATGGAGATTGTCCTTGCTTCCAGATGGTTCTGTCCACTGCACATCTGTACACAACTTCTCTCATGACATGAGTCATGAGAGGACTTGAAGGTCAAGTGAGCCATTTTTTGTTGTTTGGATATTACCAAGAGTTTCAAAGAGTTTGTGCATTTTTGTGGTAATAATACTGTTTGCTTTTGTGAATACAAACACAATTCAAGAAACATTCAGTGTTATATTTTAATATTATAGTAGTGTAGAGTCTCTGTCTAGGCAAAGCAAGACAAAAGTGATCACTGGAATGAAAGAAGTTGTATTTCCACTGGAAGAAAGTATTGTTTTTCTACTTTAGAGTCTTGAAAAAAAAACTTTTGAAAAAAAAAAGGAAACAGCTGAGAAAAAAACATTCTTATATCAAATGTGCAATTAACATAAAAAAAGACAGTTTCAAGCACAGCTGGCTCATGGGTCTATGTTGAACAAAGGTTTGAAAGTTGAATTAGCAGAAACTTTAGAGCAATTTGCTTTGGGTGTCTCTGGAGTAGGGATGTGGGACCCCACCCTGCACCCACGAGGAGGGGGCCACACTTACCCATGTTGGTTCACTCTCCTGTGGGTGATGGGCCCACAGGAGGAGCTATAGGGTCAGGGGTTTATGGAGAGGGTGTGGGTTGAAGGTGGTTGACTTGGGAGGTCTTATCCCTGGCTTCTCAAATTGGCTATAGGACATGAACTGTAACCTGCCCAAGGCATGACATTGATGTGTTAAATATGGTCAGGTTCACATCAATTCAACTTGGCTTCTGGGGTCAGTCTCCTGAAAAGGGGCTGGACACTATTCCACTCTGAGTGGAAGTGCCTGTACATTGGAGTTTTCCACATTGGGCAAGAGGGTTGCTTCCCTGGTCAGGGAACAGGTCCTGTAATTTGTGCCCCATCTGGGGACTCCATTGTTCTGCTGGGAGACCTTAATGCTCATGTTGCACTGCTAGTTAGTGTACATAACAAAAAACACAATTTTTACACAAAAGGTTGTCCAGAAGTGCACTTGAAACCAGGATAGTTGATCAATTTTCTAATCATATCATCAGATCTGCAGTTGTATGTTGTGTACACTCAGGTGAAAAGAGGGTGAGATGTGGGAGAATGCCAGTAGAGCCTGGTGTATCCAAACGTTCAGTGACCGATGCTCATTGAATCTGACAGGACCATGTTCTGCACCTCCAATGTTGAGGCAGCTGCATGAAGCTGTGGCTGTAAGGTGGCTGAGGCCTGTCGTGTCAGCAACCCCTAACTAGACGGTGGAGACCAGAGGTGAAGGGAGCAGTCAAGCAGAAGGAATTCTATCAAGTTTGGTTGGCTTGTGGAACTCTAGAGTCAGTGGACAGGTACTGCAGGCCAAGTGGGGTGCAGCTCTAGCAGTAGCTGAAGAAAAACCTCGGGTGTGGGAAGAGTGAAGCACTGGAACAAGACTTGGCTTTTAAGCAATTCTTACAAACCATCCAGTGACTCAGGAGGGGGAAGGACTACTTAAAGGGTTTCCTGAACTCTCTGTAGGGTCTGTAGACAAAAGGGATGATTTGCCCATCATTATGGCTAAAGTCACTGAAGTCTTTTAAAAAATACGGCTTTGGACATTGTAGGGCTGTCCTGGTTGACATACCTCTGGAAAATTGTGTGGAAGTAGAGGACAGCACCCTTGCATTGGCAAACTGGAGTTGTGGTCCCACGCAAGAGGGTGTGTTCCAACTTTAAGTGCTTACACTCCTCAGCCTCCTTGGGAAGATATATGCCAGGGTACTGGAGTGGAGAGTCCATGCATTAGTCGTTCATAATTTTTGTAATTTTCATGGACAGAATTTCATTAAAATTTTCAAATGTAGCCATGGGGCAGAAGATATCCAATTTTGGTGGTCTCAGGATCTCATCTTTGCTTTTCACAGATGATATAGTTCTGTACGCTTGATGACCTCCAGCTTGCACTGGGGTGGTTTGCAGCTAAGTGCGAAGTACCTGAGATTATGATTAGCACCGCCAATCTGAGGCCATGATTCTCATTCAGAAAAAAGTGTAGTGCCCACCCGAAGTTGCTGCCCCCAGTAGTGGAGTTCCACCGTCTTGGGGTAGTGTTCATGAGTGAGGGGAGAAGGGAGTAGGAGACTGACAGATGGATTGGTGCTCTACCAGTCTGTTATGTTGAAGAAAGAACTGAGTGTGAAAGCCAAACTCTTGATTTATTCCACATCGAAAGTTGAGGTGGTTTGTGACTCTGACTAGGATGCGTCCTGGATACCTCCTAGATGAGATGTTTTGAGAGAAGATCCCAGGTGAGGCCCAGGACATACTAGAGAGATGTTTCTTGGCTCGCTTGGAAACACCCAGAACAGTTGGAGGAGATGAATAGGGAGAGGGAGACCTGGGCATTTCTTCTAAAACTATCAAAACTCAGCAGAATATTTGCATTCTCTGGGCTTTGGTATGAGCTACTCATTCTTAGAATGTTTGATGCATTTCAAAACACTGTAGAAAACATGTGAATGTTCTATGATATGAATTAACTGGGACAATGTTGCAATTATATGATATATTTTACACAACACAGCTGATAATTTTAGGGTGGTATATTTATCCCATAACATAATAACATTTCGTATGATATTTACCTGTTTTTATATTTAAATGTTTAGAGGAATGTAAACTCATTGTGTGTGTGTGTGTGTGTGTGTGTGTGTGTGTGTGTGTGTGTGTGTGTGTGTGTGTTTTTGTGGCCAGTCTTTACTGATGTTCAATGAGTGGCTGAAGAAAGTCCTGCTGGTGTTCCCGCACTTCTGCCTGGGGCGAGGACTGATAGACATGGCCATGAATCAGGCTGTTACAGATGTGTATGCCCGGTTTGGTAGGTACTGCACTAAAATTCCATATTATGTACAATTCTCTATGAAAATATTCAAGCAAAATTTACAAAATTTCAAATTTGGACTCTGGTAGCTTGTATACCACACACTTGATCTTTTTGGTCAGATCAACCTCCGTCTTGCACAGTCTATGCATAAAGTCTTCGTTCACTCACTGAAAACTGGGTTAATTTTGAGTTTTGATCTCATCTGTTTCCAGGTGAAGATTATACAATGGACCCTTTCCGATGGGACTTTGTGGGAAAAAATATTGCTTTCATGGCAGTGGAAGGATTTGTTTACTTTATTCTCAATCTTCTGATCCAGTACAAATTCTTCTTGAACCATTGGTAAGATCCCAGCTAAAGGCACACTAGCTCAACCATAACATTAGAATTTAGCAATTGCTGAACAAGATGCAGAGCAGGTCTTTTGTACTAGAAGATTCCCTGCACATGTTTTTAAAAAAAAAAAAAAAAAAAAACCCTAAGGTTGTAGGACTACAGGGAGGGGCGAGGACAAGATGAGGAAGAAG
>VUQK01001619.1:75622-93165 GCA_015106715.1 Bujurquina vittata
TTTCCCCCGGAGGTTTCCTTATACTTCCACCACCATAATTTGCTGTTGCACAATTCTTCAAAAGATTTTGATTCGTGATCCAAATAAACATGTTACACACATTCAATTTTTCAGTAACATAGTAATGTAACAGGTTACTAATGAGTTATGAGTTACTGAATTAGGTAATCACATAACAGTTACAACTATATCCTTACTTTACAAAGGTTTTTCAATTAACTGCATGAGAGGCTGATAGAAAGAAAAGAAAAAACATTACTCTTTTCTTCCTGCACAGTCAGCTAATTTTGGTTGGTGTGCAGTGAGGAGGTCAATGATGGAGGGGTCTATATCTTTTGGGGAGAGGCGATATAGACATTACTTTTATTTTTATTGCACGAAAGGACAAGTGTGTGATGGTAAAGTGCAAACTGCATCAGTGTACTGCTAACACATCGGCTAACAGAAAGGAAGTGAAGAACCCAAAGTGATGTTAAAGCTGGGCGTGTGCTGACCGCCAGGGAAACAGTCAGAGCCTGATGAGCAGTCAGGCTTGTACTATTGTAGTCTCCATTTCTACCTGTACATATTTCTGCAGTAATTTTCAGTAATCACTTTGAAGGCTCTTTGAAGCTGGATTTCAAATTTGCTCTGTGTTCAAACCTAAACACTGAACGAAAGATCGTACCCAGGTCCTCATTAGGATGGAGATTTGTGTCGGTGTGTGGGACGGTAGCCCAAGGTTTATGCTGTTAACTGGTAGCTATGTGACAAGGCATTTGAGGTCAGAGTGATGCAAAAGTAATATAACGTATAGTGAAACAAATTACTTTCTCCAGGGGGTAATTAAGTAGTTTACTACTACTACTACTACTACTAATGCCTTACACTTATATAGCGCTTTTCATGGTACTCAGAGCGCTTTACAATTTCGTGCACTATTCATTCACACCTCAATCACACTATATTACTTTTATTAGTACGTCACTTTCTTTGAGCAATGGCCCAAACACTGTTAGCAGTGATGTGCTGACCAAATACAACTGAAAGTCACTGACAGAAAGTGCTTTCAAACAAGAGAGGCAAAATAACCATTGGTGAAGTCCAGGTTAAACTTTTCTCAAGTTTCTGAAGTTTGAGGTGAACTAATGAAGTGGCTACCAATGAGAGTGAAGAATTGCCTACTGCTATTTGACATATACGAGGCAACTGGTTCCTGAAATGTCCAACAGTCAACAGCAATTTAAATGTAAAAGCTCCTCCAGGTGGCTGTTGTAGTGCTACCTAAATAAAACTGGATTGAACTGAATTGAGTCAAAGATGCTGGCAAAGAATGAATGACTTCTTGTGTGAAGATCATATCCTTTTAGAATGTCTCTACTTAATCTAATTCCCTTCAGAACAAATTAGTATGTTTTCCGAAATTTCTTTCTTAATTTTTTTCTA
This sequence comes from Bujurquina vittata, assembly GCA_015106715.1. NCBI lineage: Eukaryota > Metazoa > Chordata > Actinopteri > Cichliformes > Cichlidae > Bujurquina > Bujurquina vittata. Next base: position 77,048 of record VUQK01001619.1, read on the forward strand.
AACTAATTTGTTTATGAAAAAAATAACAGCCGCTAGCAAGTGAAATGTACTTAAGTGGGTTCTTATTTGGTGACTATTTAGAGATATACTCGAAAAAACAATATACAGTACATTTTACGCGATAGCTAATACTGAATGGCATGAAAATGGTCAATTTGGTGTATGTTGAATTGAGTTAAGCTTATTTTACCTTATTTCTGTTATGTTGGGTAATATAACCTGTGCTTTAGAAAAAAAATCTGTAAAGCAGCCAGTTTTAATCAAATGCATTCAACATAGGAACAAATACTATATTTTCCTGTGCAGGGCATTAAAGTGGTTACAGTTACGAGAAATGAAACATTACACAACTAAATTGGCCTCCTTTCGTGATCAATTCAACCATCAGGTCATGTAATAGCTGCTCTCTCATTAACCCTGTTTTCTCTGAAAGAAAATCACTGTACTGGAATCGTTGAAATTCAGACTTCTTGATGCTTGTTTCAGTTTGTTTATTTTCCATCACGTCTGTCAGACAAATGCATAAAATGGGAATTTAAAACGTCTAACAGTTGATGGCTAATAGCTGCAAGCCCCTATAAAAGGTTTGCTGTTATTATCATAATATGGACTCTATCGATCCATATGGCGTGTACGTCTAATTCTAAGATATTCTTGCAATGTGTACTTGTGCCGCTGCAGCCACAAAGCCTGCTCTGCAGAAACGATAAGCACTCTTGTGTGGATCACCCTGAGCTGTAGTAAATGTACAGTTTAAACAAATCTGACAAGGCTTACTACCTGATATTGATTTCTACTAACCCTTTGGTGTCAGACATACACACAGTGATGAACTTGCATCATTAAAACATGTAGAAATGACATCTTTAGATGTTCAAGCAGCCTGTGATGTGATGCAATCAGGAGCACGCACACTTTAAATGAAAAAGGGGCTCAACAATTTGAAATGTTAGTTAACTAGTCACAGGGGGTGTTACTCAGCCTGTGGAAATGTGAGTTTTATGTGTGCTGTGGCTCTGAGGGAGCTTTGCCACTTCAGTAGGCAGTCTGAGGAAGCTGAGTGTAATCTCATGCCGAGCGCGGACAAAAAAAGCCATTGTTACATGCTGGTGTTATGGACCTGAAATGACATGGGGCATTTACAAATGTGCTATAGTTGCCAGTTGAATTCATGGAAGGTGCATGACCCAGTGTTTAAATCTCTTCTGCATGTGTGTCGATTGTTTTAGTGTACAGATTTTAGTGATTAATGGTTGACTTGTAATTTGCACACAAAGCTTAGCTGCACTCACGCATGCAGTTGGACATGAGGAGTCGACAAGGGGTCCTTTTGAATTTAATACTATATTTTTTAAAATATTTTCTTTCTTGTTTTTTTTTAACTTGTGGGCCAGAGCGGCAGATATTTTGGGTCACAAGTTTAATTGGGGGCGCACTTGAAGGATGGACTCAGAAAAGGTTAGGTGTGTATCTATGGTCGGAGTAGGGAGCGAATAAATTTCTGGATGAAAGAGAAAGCTTCTGCCTGAGGTTAAGCCGAGCAAAATTGTGCATTAAAGTTGGTGAGCATTATGTTTATTATGTGAGAGAGTTATGAATGGATAAGGGAGAGCTAGACATCGCACTTGTACTTATATAGCATTTTTCTACTCAGTTGAGCGCTTAAATACATGCATATTATTACAAATACATACACACAGATGCATTGGGGGCATTTTGGGGTCCAACATCTCACCCAGGGGTACTTTGGCACACACCGTCAGGGATCGATCCACTGATGATCCGATTGGTAGAAAACCAGCAATACTACCTGTCCTGTAAGTGTTGAGCAGTACTGCTGTGACGTACCCTGTAGAAGCTGCTGTAAGACAGATGAAAGCATGGAGAACAAAGACAACATTGAAGCATTTTGCAACCTTGAAATAGTTCTGCAAAGTTTCTTCTCTTCCATCGTCTTCTTGCTTGTCTGGTATGTAAAATTTGCATATGTAACACATGCAGTGTAGCAACACTTGGCTAACCATCTGTACCTAAAGTAAGTGGATAAAATGTCAGGCATTGCATATTTAGATTTTACAGTACATTTTTTTACTCACCGACATCGCGGCTGTATTTATCATTTATTCCACAGCTGACATTTTCACAGTTTCCCTCTGACTCTACAAACTCAGTGTTTGTCAGCATTTACACATCCAGTGGCAGTTTCATTACCTTCATTCCTTAAACTGAGTGATCGTCTGCTTTAGGTGGTAATCCAGCTCATGTCTGAGATATCTCAGCTCCTCTCACAACGTCCACATTCAAAGACAATTCATTTACCTTCAGTGCTTAAATCTAAGGTCACTGTTTATTCACATTTTTTTCATGTAACTACTATTCTGCCTTTTTTTCAGTTATTGCATTTTGACTGCCTCGTCATCTAAAGTTTAAAGCCTTATAGCTGACATTTTCAAAACCACTAAACTAAATATCCATTATCTGTGATCCATATATACTGGCTACACCAGAAGCCCTGCTTGGCTCATTATGTTTTAGTGAGGAGGCAGTACAGATTAAAATAGAGTGAATATTAGACTCACACTCAGCAAGTGGTTGGATACACAACTCCAGATGAATGACAACATTGCTCACTGTGTCTTTAAATTGTAAGTGATTGTTCTCAAATCTTCTATATGACTGAAAAATGAATAATTCTTGTTTTGGGATACTGAATTTGTAGGTGCCAGAACAAGATATTGTTGTCTATCTGTGTTACCAAGTATGAAATGTCAGGTACTTTATAATTGGCATTTGTCATAAAACAGACTTTAATTATCCAGAGAAATACAGCAAGATAAAGAAAGCAACTCATGAATCAGCCTTAAGCCATTTATACCTTCAGTGTATGGGACTAGAATCAGACAAGTGAGGGGGGGACACATTCATCAATAAAGTCTATACTGAACACAGGCTCAGCTGTTTCCTAAATTAGCCTAATCATGGCGTTTTTCCCAAGAAGGCAGGAATCATCAGTCAAATGTTGGTAATCAATCTGTAACCGTACTGACCCAATCAAAGGTTATTTCCAGATTCAACAGGTGATGAGCACTTTGTATTATGTTTCTGAGCTCTCTGTGACTGCCATGACAGTTTTACACTGTTTTTGAAGACGTTTTTGTAAAAATCTGTGACCCATAATCACATGAGGGTAGTAATTTTAGGAAAATATCCAGCCAATGACTTATGTAAACAAAGTAAAGTATTTCTTCTGAGGCATCCCTCTGTTATTGAATCAGTTCTGTGGCCTGAACCTTCAGGAAGTATCTTTTGAAGTCTGAGGGATTTGTGGGCTCATAGAAGGAATTGCTGATCAAGTGTGCTTTTAAAGTGCATCAGAACTGTGCAAGCCAGCCAGCATCTTCTTGCCTATATATGTGTGTTTTTGTCTCAATAGAAGCTCCAGGAGCTGCTCTTAGAGATCGTGAGCAAATATTTCTCTCTAACCCCTCACGACACCCCCACACTAGTTTTCATGTTAGATAAAAAATATTTGTGAAACTCCCGAAACATACAAATCAAGTATGCTGCCATTTCAGACTCTGGTTGCTCCAACTTCCACTCTCTGACTGGAGTCCCTTGGCAGTTTGGGGGAAAATTATCACAGCGATAGCTGTGAAAAGTAGTCATTTGTGAATTGTTTATATTATTCTTAATCAGTCTTAACATATTTTTTCTCAACACTTTATTGTCTTCTTTAGGTGTGTGCAAAAATCCAGAAGGATATTTGCATTTAGAGAGCACACTGCAGATAGAAAATCTAGTCTCAAAGTGAAGTCACTTTGGACTCATGGGACCGATGGAAGAATATGAAGTTATGCTGATGTATTGGGTTTGTTAGACGAAAAAGGGACAGTAGGAAAAAAGTTTTCTTGAGTTGGTATCGTTAAAGGCATCTTGTCATCAAGCGAGATATTGTTGGTCCTGGTGTGTGGGCTCGTGTCATCCTCAGGGACAGCTTTAATCAATAGTAGAGTTGGATCATCATTAGTTTGCCATTCTTGCACTCTTGCTGATGTGAATACCAATTTCCAAACTCCGTGTGTTTAGGCTATCATTTACTGTGGCACACTGTCAACATTTTCACAAGTTTGGCTCAGGAAACACTTTGGTGCCATCAGTTTAATGTTCTCCCAAGGTATCTCATCAGCTCAGCTCGCTATACAGAAACTCAAAATCCTGAGACAGAATGTGTTTGCTTCTCTGCATCCACGATTACCATAAATCTCAAGCCAAGGTGCCGTAGTGATGTAGTGAGCCATTAGAGATATGACAAATACATTCATTAGCTCCCGCGCAGCACCTCAGCTCCATGCTGTTGCTCCTGGGGGTGAATAACTTTGTTGCTGCCTCCAAAGGCAGAGGTATTGACCCCAGGGTTAATAGAAGATGATCAAGAAAGATAGATCTGGAAGGCTTACCTTCAAGTGGTATTCTTGGCCTATTGATTATGAAAAATCTCTGAAAGCGAAGGGTTGTTCGGTCTTACCTGCAGGTCGTGAAAAAACTAAGCAAAACAAACAAACGTCTGTGAAGAATTTTCTCAAAAGTTCTGTATGCAATATATCACTGCATGCACATAAGGTAATACATAAAAAACTGAATTATGACCATAATCAAATAATTCATCTTTTTTATTATTAAAGGTCAACCTACCTACCTACCTACCTACCTACCTGCTTACCAAGTTCCCTTGGTTGATGAACAGTGCACTGCAATGATTCCTCCGAACACTGATAGGACCCTTGCAAATTTGCTTCACTCATGTGAGTGTAGTTGAGTAGGTGGCAAACTTCTTAAAATGCTCAGGTGAGCTTAGGTGGGAAGATACAGTAGTATGCCAGGGAAAGTGCTGAGCATTTCCTGTTTACTGTACTAGTAAACAAAGGGGTGTTGGAGTGTACTGAAGATAGACCATTAGCATTAGTTTTCCACTTTTAAGTTGGCTGAATGTTCATCTGAAGTTACAAATGTGAACTTCCTCCCTAGATTAAATAGTAAGTTAGCCCAGTGGCTCAGTGGTTACCAAGAGGGTACTAGGAGTTTTTTCTGGGACCTGTGGGTGGTGTTGGTCAAGGTCACTCTTGGAAAATGCTTTTTTTAATCTCAAGAGTTACACTTCCTGTTAAGCTAAGAAAAAAATCCATAAATGAAGAAGCAAGACATATCAGGGATGGAATGGTCAGCTGCTGGTCAAGCATATCCTTTCTCTTGGCTTTTGGCTTAAAGCCTCCAGTACTGATACAATCATTTGCATTATATAGTATAGTCTTGCTTTTAAGATGCCAGGACAGTAATTAGGTCAATGCTGCAAATTGTAGTGACACCCGACAGTATCTGAAATGTTTCGGTTTTGAATGGTCAATTAGATACTCCACAATGTGCATAATATATTAGCTCAACCATAGACACAATTATGGAAACTGAACTATGAATAGTTCTCTTTTAAAGGTCACTCATGCCTCATTTACAGAACATAATGAATTTCTTTGCCTGGGGAATACATGTAAATCTTTCATGAATGCCTAATTGATTTAATTTTGGACCATTAAATAATGAGAAAGGCAGAAAAAGTCAGTTTTTGCTAAAAAAAAAAATTGCAGCAGGTGCTAAGTATGTTCACATAATGGTACATGTTGATTATGGTTTTTGATTCTTCTACATTTATACAGTATCCTGGTGATAGCGGCTGAGTGACAGCTTTTAGAAATCGCTGAGGCACAGATTCACAGTAGGCTTCAAGTATGTTCTGATGCAGAGCAGGCTGACAGAAAACATGTTCCACCTAACCCTCTGCAGTAGCTGAGCATAATGAGGATGATGCCATTAGTCTTTTAATGTCAGAGGCAATAAGGCTGACAGGGTACCATCACACTTATTGTAGCTTATTGCAGGTCAGTGTCAACAGATCATCTGTTGCATTCAAGTTAGGTAATAATCATACACATTCACGTTTTTGGAAATAAGTTTTTTTGGCTTTCTTGCCCAAAGTTAGATGAATAAAATGATACTACTGCATAAAGTATGATGAAGGCTAATTTGGCATAAACACTGTAAACACTGGATCCATTCTGAATAGTTTTTTTTTAAATGCCTAAAACACATACAAAGCTGTATTTAAAATATGAAATGCAGTTAGGGTCATCTTTTCAAAACTTTAGTTCAGTTTCTTTTGTCCTGTTTCATCAAATAGAAGATATGTCTCTGTAAACACTGCTCCTCTCACATCTTGCACGAACACTTTGCACCTCATCCTCCCCGACTCTGCTGTGTTTTATTGTCATGATGTCACATGGCTCAGGGGTGCCGATTGGACACATGTGGGCTGAAAGGGATGAGAGTGTGATATCAGTGACAAAGAGGAGTATCCTTACGTCTGTAAATGAGAACATTGCAAACTGTTGAGTGGGAAGGCTATTCAATACTGTGGCAACACTACCAATTTATAAAAAAACACAAAAAACATGTAAAAGAGAACTTCAAGCAGCAAAAGAAATGAAGAGCTAAAAAAACAAAGACAAAAAATAAGTACCTCAAACATAAACTACGTATGAAAATATCTGAATATAATAACCACTTCATGATAACTGTGAAAGATGTGTTGTTTTAACTCATTTACAGTGCAAAGGGAATGTCACAGTCATTTAGAGGTGATTAAAATATATTCAGATTTACTGATCATGCATTCACCTTATAAATCACAACACGCTACTCTACCCTACATAAGCTGCCTTTATGAGTTAAAGGTATCAGTTTTGGTACCTAGTATTGGCAATACTGGCCCTGTATTACTTGGTATTGTATTGCGCACAACTGCAGTTCCTCAAATGGCCGCTTGAAGCTGTCTCCAAAGCAACTCAATCTTTATTGTCTCCCATGTTAAACTCTCATGTTACAGCATTAAAAATCACATTTACAGCCTAGTACAAAACACTGTTTTGATCTCTATAGATAATTCACCCCATTCATAACAAGTATATCAGGTAACTTATTTACCCCGTATTTTTAAATAGTTCACCTGTTTAAATTTTACTGAAAGTTAAAAAAAAAAGTTTTTGTATGATACTTAGTAGTCTACTATTTAGTGGGTATCAGTGTCTGATCTGCATCTTGTTAATCATGCTTGTTATTATGAGCTGATAAGTTAGCTCCATACTATCATTTAGACAGGGTCACTTTATAAGTTGGTGGTGGCCACAATGCTTAAAAAAGGCTTCAAAGTGAGAGTTCACTCGGTGATACTAATCTAAGCTAATGGGCTAACTGTGGCTCTAGAGCAGGTTGTGTTCCAGAAAGTCAGACTCCCCCAGTCTGCATGTTAAATTTGCCCCAGTGCATCCATTTGTCTGTGTGTGTGTGTGTGTCTGTGTCTGTGTGTGTGTGTGAGTGAGTGAGAGAGAGAGAAAGAGAGAGAGATACCGTAAAGTGTATGGAATAAATTGCATGAATTTGTGTGGGAATCAGTCGATGTGGCTTGTAGTATAAAGGCACTTTGAGTGCAGCTAGTGTGAAAGGTCATAGCTGGCATCACACTGGATTAATTCAGCTTCACTGCAATTCATTATTTGAAAATCCAAGAGCCATGTGACAATACTAAAAACACTAAGACAGTGAAATACTTTACTTTCAGGTGACAGATACAGTATAAGAAAATTCTGTTTGTCTATAAGGAATACTACTAGATAGCATCTGATGTTTTCATTCAATTTTAAACTTACATGAAGATAAAAAAAGAAAGCAATATTATTATTTGAAATGATGTCAATATAAGAAAGAGAGTGATGTTTGTTACACTTCATTCATATTGTGCTTCAGAGCTTTTTCAGCTTCGCTGCAGAACTTCCTCAGGGTTTTTAAACTTTAAGGACAACTGCCTTCTGAATGAACTGAATAGGCTGACCTTGACAAAATGTGTGATTCTTTATAAATGTGTCGGGGTGTGTGTGTGTGTGTGTATGTGTATGTGTGTATTCACATTCCAGGCAGTGATTCTAAGTGATTTAATAAAACTGCCATATTTCTTTTCTCATGCTTTTTCTCTCACCACCCTGGAGCTCTTTCCTTGAAAGAATAGATCCAATCTCTTTTTACAATACCCACATGAAGGCCTTGGCAGGCGCTGGCACAGATCAATCTTTCTGACTTGAAAGTTAATCTGGGAGAGGGGCCTGTTTGTCTATGCCCTGACATGCTCAGCTGTCGGTCAAAGATCTCAATGCACCTGTCCTGACAGCTGTAGAGCTTACTTCCAAAAGTGACCTCCCAGGACCCGCTGACTACCATCTAACCCCATCAAAAACTCTTGCAAAAACATTTAAGTCTGCCTAGTTTGCTTGCTGTAGATTATATATTTAAGACAATTAGATGGCACATGTGGCGCAAGGTTTGCACCCATATTGGCGGCTAGTTTATTAAGTGCACTTGGCTAAAACTGAGCAGTCCATTCCATAAACCCTAGCTTTAGTATTTAAGGTTTTTCCGATATTTCCCTTTAAACAGGGTGGATAAAACTGAGATGGTAAATGTTTGAGGAGAAAGTATTTACATCCTTTATTTTACTCCTACTACACTATTCAAATACTCCAACAATATAGTAATCCTTCACTGGAAATAATATGTGGTAAACATAAGTAAGCAAATATGCTGCTATTATGTAGTATTATTATTTTTTTGATGTACAAAAGGTAAATCATATTAGAAGCTTTCAGTTATCATGTTTATGGGATAAATGATCAATTAGTTGATTGGTTTACAGTGGTGCTTTTTGTATTGTATGTACAATACTATGCAAATGTCTTGCGCCACAATCCATTCCTTTATATTTTGCTGGGAAGTCGGTGCAGCGATTTATTGTAACGGGGAAACAACTGGAAATAGAGTTCATCAGACAAAATCAGAGTTTGTACACTTCTAACAAGATTGAAAGTAAATTTTTGGTGTGACTACCTTTATACTTCAATTCAACCTGAAAGCTTTCTTGTCATGTCTTCAAGTAGTCTTCAGAAATACTTCCACAAACTTCTTGAAGCACTTTCCAAAGCTATTCTTTAAGTGTATGTTGCCTTCTGCTCCAATCTGTCAAGCACTTAAAAAATGCTTCAATAATTATTGAAGTGCTTCAATAATGTTGAGGTCTATGCTCTGGGGAGGCAAGTCCTTAACTAATAATGTTTCACTGTGTTTTTTTTTTCTTTTCTTTTTTTAAAGCAGGAAAAAAATGTCTTAACTCAGTATGTCTTTTGAGAGAGTTTTTTGAGACATGACAGGCAACACTGACCTAAAAGGTCTTCTTAAATATCTTAAAGCTCCCAGAGAGATGATACAAAATTCATGCAGAATGGCCCTTTCCAGGTTCAGATCATGCAGTACCAACCACTAAGCCACTTTGCTATTAAAAGTAAAAAAAAATAAAAATGAAAGGAGCAAGAGAAATTATTATTAATACGGAATCAGCAATCTGTGTGTGTGTGTGTGTTTTGCAAACCATGTGATTCAAAAATTTGGTGTTTTTGCAAACTTACACTTTACATAATGCAGGAAAAACACTTTCCTTGCTCTTCCATGTATTATATATTATACATAGTTTTCATGTGTAGGAGTACTGTACACACATTGTGCATTCTGTACACACAAATGCCTTAAAATAACATCACTGACCTCAAGTATTGACCATGTAATACATCACAAGGATCACTCCTATGCTTAAGGTTTGAAAAGTGATATATATTTATATACTGTACAACACATTGTTCAACTAAAACACACTGAAGCCAGCAAAAACAAAGGAACAGCAGCTTTTATTAAGTGACTTTGTGTTTTAATGGCATTGTCATGTGTGGGCAGAACATCACAGTGTAAATCTGTGGCCAAACGGAAGCTAATAAAAAGGATGGATCCCTGTAACCTGAGTCAATACAGAGTCAACAAGTCTGGGCTGTGACAGGTTTATTGAGCCTATTCATTCAGAAAGACTACCCTCTTAGCTGCTGTGCACACAGATAAGGAATGAAGAGTGCAGCCAAAACACACAAATGCAAACCTAAAAACAAGTGACAACTAAAATTGTCAATGTTATGAAGCAACAGTGTGAAGGACAAAAAAAAAAATCTGTCTCTCTGTCTGTTCATCTGCATCTCTCTCCACCTATCTCTACAAAGTGACAATTCACTCTAAGTTGCTATACAAAAACGTGATAACATAGATGCATTGGCTTGGCAGAGAGACAGACCAGAGTTCATAGTAGCTTTGATCATTTGTAACAGCTTGAGGGGATGTGACATTTATGCTGCTCACAAGTACATGTTTTTGTCAATAATTGCCATTGGGGGAATCAGAGTGCTATGTTTTGAAGAAATGAGGGGAGGTGCCGTTAGATTGCACAGCAATGTTGTTGATGGTGTTTTGTTTTTCATGTTTGTTTCTTATATGTCCAAAACATTTTTTTCTTGTGCTATTTATATGTAAAGACTAAGGGCTAACAAACTGATTCCCATCGTGGTGAATCATGCATAATAAGTTCCAAACAATTTTGTCTCTGAGGATACAACTGTCTCTAACTATTACAAGCCCATTAAAACAAGGTCCATAAAGAATCTGGCCCTGACATTTTTAATCTACATTAATCATTGTTTATACAAAGAGGATTGGCCTGAGGTGTAGAGACATACAAAGCATTTATATTTTTAAAGCTGTATTTTATGAAGGTTGTTGACAAGCATCCTCAAATGAGTGCCTGAATTCAGATTAGGACTGAACCAGTGATGAACAGTATTTGCGCTCTGCGTGGAAAGTTTAGGACATATTAAAATTAAAACACAAAAGGGTGGATGGGTAACATTAAAACCAAACTGTGCATCATTTGGAAGATGAGAAATTATGCAGTCCTCCTCTTACTAATGAAAATGTATCATTTGATCTGCAACAACTGAAAACTTTATGATGACTAATATTAACTAGAGATACAGCTGTGCACCTCCGCACTCAGTAAGCAAACTGAATTAATAAATTGACTCTTTCTGTTATGCAGAATTTTTGCTTTTGCATGGTACAGGCAGGACTGAAGTGTGTGTGTGTGTGTGTGTGTGTTTTAAATGAGGTGTGAAAAAAAATCTACCTGTCAACAGACTATTCACATTGCCTTCATCAGTTCAGGGAGTCTAAAAAGGCTGTCTCCATATCAAACTGTAGCTCTTTGCCACAAAATGCCATCCCGAGGCAGCTTTGCAGACCAACTGCCCCCACAGTGGGTGTGTCATGTAGCAAAGTCTGTGTGACAGAAACACACTTGTCTTTCTCCGTTTTAACACCTCCACCCCCCACAGCCACATATTCAGAGGGCTCTTTTAATTAACGGGCAGGGTATAAATACGCCTATGTTTTTTTCCAAAAATGACATTAGAAGAGCTTCTAAGGGGCGATTTCTGCAGTGGAATCATTTATGGAAGTGCTTAAGTTTCTGCAGCATTAAAAAACCTTATTTGGGAAACCTTTGCCTTTCTGCAGCTCTACCATGACCTTTTGTCATTTAAAAAAAAATTGTGTGACTTTACCACCGCTATCACCAATTTATAAAACAAACAAACAAACCAAAAAACCAACCAAACAAACAAAAAATCTAATTCCTTCCTTTTTTAAATTTATTTTTAATTTTTAATTTTTCTTTTATTTATTCAAATCCCTTCCTACAGCAAAGGATAAACTCTCATATTCAAGTCTCATGAAATAGATTCTGCCTACAAACACTTGGCACAGCCAATAATTTAATAGACTTTTCAAATAAGAAAATTTCTTTATTGGTTCTTTTTGATATATAACACTTTTGGAATAATCATACTAAGCATACATTTCAAACATACTTCATGCTAATTGCTTCAGAATGGCACATTATGTAGGAGGCCCTCCACACATGATGTGTCTGTCCCAGTATCCACACATGCACTCTTGAGCACTTGCGTGCACCAGGTTGTAGGCGAGAAAAAAATGCCTACACAGTACACTTGACCTGCACTTGATAAGCTCTTTTCCTGATTGTGCGATATTCAGTGCTGAATGTATCCCATATTCACTACAGTCTATGCACCCCACTTGTCCAGCTCTTGGGTTAGACAGAAGGAGGTTTAGCTTCATGACATGTTGAATTTAACTCAAATACACTGACTAATACTCGTGGCAATAAACTATAAAGTTATAGTAAAATCACACAAGATAGCTTTACCCAAACTGAATGGTAAGAATAAGAATCATCCATCCATCCATGCATGGAGCCCATCCCAACAGGAGGGAATCCATGTAGGGATAAGGAGAACATGAAAACGCCACACTCCTGTCGACCAGGAAGTTTAAAGTCATAACCTTCTTTTTGTGAACCAACAGTGCTAAATGCTGCATCCACATGCTGCCTAGGCAAAGACCAATGTTAAATTGAATTTTATTGATAATTCAGATATAGATTTTGCAGCTTCAAAAACCTTTGTGGAAGAAACAAAATCACAATCTCATGTTATGTTTCCTTTACGTGCAGCAGACAAAAAATGCAATAAATGCCTCTAGCGTTGGTTTGGAGCTCAGGTTTGCTGTGTGGGACGTGTCATGTCAGGACCACTTCAGTAAAAATAGAACTGTTAATCCATCTTGGTCTAGACAGCAGCAGTAAAGCCTTCCCCAAAGAACAGAGCGGACATCATTTGCACGTAGCTTGAAGTGGAGGATTGGGGTGGAGATGGGTTGCAAAGTGGCTTGCTGAGGCAGCAGCAGCTGTATACAAACTAAAACAGCAGACCTAATACTATGCTCAATTTATATCACTAAGCATCACTAACCATTATTAATTTTCTTATTAAGTTTATACCAGTTTGCATGCTTCCAGCCTAAATTTCAAGGTGATAGTGAATATCTCACCCATTTGACAACTGTTCAGTACTATAAATGTGCATTTGATGCACTCACAATTGGAAGCATAAGGGTGCAATGTTATTGCGCCATCATGTATACTTAATAGGCACACGAGTACTGGTGATGTTCAGGAAGATCTGCATTCACGCCTCTGTCTGCTTTCCTGGATATTTGGCTCTTGGTTTATTCTTCACATCCCTTCTGCTTTTCCATGTTGTCACACTCAAAGCTGACATCATTGTTCTAGTCCAATCATCTTTCTGCCTGCATACTTCAAGCCAATCAGTCTTCACTTTGCAAACTTTAAATCTCACTGCTTATCTCTCATTCATCAGTACTTGCAAACTCATGCGTGCAATCCATCTCCTCCCCATCTCCACCTCATCCAAATCACTCAGTGCACCATTCAAGGCTCCATCTTAATCTTCACCACCACCACCACCACCACCACCACCTGCCCTAAATCATTTCTGCAATTAGGTTCTACTTTGATGTGCCATCGGAGTCTAATTGCCAAATAGATTTATTGATCTCTCCTTATTGAACTGCTAGTACGTCTGTTTCTGTACCTGCCTGCCACGCTTATTTTCAGATAAATCAACTGCTCCTGACCAGTTATTGGCAGATGACAAGCCTTTAAAAAATTTCTCCTTCCCAGTCACAGTCAGGTTTTGCAGGAACAAAGTCTCCCAACACCAAGTAATCTGTTCCTTTTAATTCACTGGCCTCAATATTTGTAAAATTTGGCATAACCCTGTTGCTACCTCCTTCATCTTTCTTACCTTTGAAGCCATGAATATTAAAAAAAGAAAAATTCCTGGATACATGGCACACAAGTATATACTTAACATGCTTCTTGCCAGTACAACTTAAAAGAGAAAATGAAGGGCCCTGTGACAGGCTGGTGACCTGTGCAGGGTGCACTCTGCCTCTTGCCCTATGACAACTGAAATTCCTTATGTGTTTAGCAGGTAGAGCATAGAGAGCTTTGCATCTCATAGACTGTAAAGAGTCAAGAAAAGATCAACTTGCTCCATTATTTGCACCTGTTGCAGTATTCTATAGTGCACCATACAACCCTGAAAAAAATATGTGGCTTACATCTTGTTACAGTTTTTTACTCGCAGCGGAAAGTGTATTCAGCTTGCAGAATATTTTGATGTCTCAAGGTGATCGCTCTGTAAAATGTTGCCGTGAAACTAGGGACATCTTAGCTGTGAATATGTGGAATGACTTTCAGCTGCTGTTTCATTCTGAGGTTTGCTTTTACATATAGCACAGCAATATGCGTTGCCATGCTATACTCCATGTTGTCCTAGATAAAAAAGAAAACAAGGAAACAAATGTGGGAATTTTTCCCATCAGCTATTCAAGTATTAAATTTATTTTAGTGTTTTGCAGTTTTTGTTAATCACAAAACAATATCATGATTAAAAAAAAAACACAACAAAAACATTGCACTAAAGCAGGGATTTGGGTCTTTTTCAAACTGAAAACAACAATGTAATTTGTAAAGCATCACAGCAGCCAAAGCACAATTTCCAAGGTTACCCATCTGGAAACAAACCTAATTATAAAGTGTTACATGCAACGAGAGGCCTTTAACGGAGGTCGAAGCTTGTCTCGTTATATTTCTACTTCAAATGTGAAATCTAAGTCTTCCCTGCTACCAATAACTGTTAACTTTAATGACTTCAATCATCACAGCTGACTTGTTTTAGACACATCAATCTGCAGCGCTATCTTGAACTCAAACAGTTTTCCATTGCCCTCAAACACGCCTCGAACGTATGAGAGAACACCCGACACAATGAAAACTGATGTTTGATAGAAGCAGCTTCTTTGCTCATTTAGGTGGGTAATTGACACGGGAACAGAAATAATAATCTTTCTGAAAACACACCTTCTGCTTTTTCAGTTTTTTTTCCTCCAAAAAACATTCCATAGCCATCTTAAATTGGAAAGATCCTTTTCCGTGCTTTAAAAACAATTATTATTGTGTTTCCCAATTCGGTGCCCATAAATACAGCACAGAATAGTTGCATTTTAACACGCAGTGATTTCCTCTCTATTTGCCCACAGCTGTCAGGATGATTTGCTACACCCCATGCTATCATTTTCACAATCAGACAAACACTTTTTATTTCTGCTTAAAGCACATTTCACATTTCCTATAGAGATAAACGTGTTATTGTTATTTGATTCAGATCCTTTGTGTTGGCAAATCAGGTCTGACAGCTACAGTAATTCACACACTTAATGTCTACACTCTTATAATTGTAAACACGGGCTCTCACTGGACTCTCATTAAATGGGATCAGTTGGACCACTGAAGTTACATTTCTCATTGGCTGATGGTAATAGCTTTCAATGAAAAAAAAAGTTGTACTGTTTGCTAATTCTTATCTACAGACTACTGCACATTATGTGCCATAAATTGGTCTGGTCGGGGTTCATTTCCTAACTGTGTTGGTTAATATCAATCACTGACAGGAAGCTGTTACCTAGCAACATATTTACAATAAAAGGGAAGAGGAGAATCCTCAGTGTTCACACTGCATTCCTGCCTGTTTTTAGAGAGTGTTTTTGTGTTGTTTGCTTTGAACTGAAGGCGTTAAGTCACTAGCATCCCATGTGAATGTTCAATTTAATTTCATTTGAGGTGACAAGTTCAAAACCAAAGAGGAGAAATAAAACATAAAGATCAATACCATTCTCACATCTGCAAATATGAAGCTGCACCAAGCAGCTAGGAGCTTAGCTTAGCACAACTGGAATCAGGAGGAAACAGCTTGCCTGGCTCTGACTTAGAGTAACAAAATCCACCTACAAGGTCTTCCAGAGTTGCATTTCATTTTCTTAATCCATGGAAAGCTAAACTGCATTTTTTTGTTTGTTTGTTTTAAAGGCGGCAAAGTAAAGTAAATCAAGTTACTTCAGGAATACAACAGCTGGAGACTATAGGCCTTTAAACAGACAAGCTACAAGAATAAAAATATGAAAGAGAAATAAGGTACATTTCTCAAAAATTAAAGCAATCGCTTTATCACTTTATACCACAGAAAAACATGTGAAAATAAAGTTTACACACACACACACACACACACACACACACACACACACACACACACACACACACACACACACACACACACACACACACGTGTGTGTGTGTACATAGAGAGACTAGT
>VUQK01001622.1:5284-16386 GCA_015106715.1 Bujurquina vittata
CGTCAGGAGCTGCATGTAGCCTACTTCTGATCAGATTTTTACAGGCTCCTTACCCTTCCTTTTTCTTGTTGTTTTTTTTAGTGCGTTATGAGAAGATAAAGTTCTTGGTGATTGCTTTGAAGAATGCTGTGGAGGTGTATGCCTGGGCTCCAAAACCCTACCACAAATTCATGGCCTTCAAGGTTGGTAACATATAAGATTAAATAAGATATATGATGGCAGTGTTAACAAGAACAGCATTAGAGCACTTTGCCCTAGCTATAAGAATAGGGCAATATATACTTTAAATATTATAATATAAGTTTAATTGTTTAGTCACAGTGCAAGTTAAATACCTGAAGTATGAGATTACTGTGACCAGCAGGGGGCAACTTCTACAACCCCAAAGACACTGAGCTCTCGTGAGCCTATAAAGTGTTTATTGTAACCTCATTAAAAATGTGAAGGTTATTTTATAAATTATGGTCATTATTGTCAGAAAGGAGGTGTTGACTTGTCAATCACATTTCATTATCCAATAAGCATCCAGTGTTGTTCAGTTTCAGTCAGACCTATCCAATTTTAAAAAAAGAAGATTGCTACAGCAAAAAGGCCCAACTCAGTGTTTCATAACCGGACTTCACTAACCAACACTGTTGTGTCCGTTTTTTATACTGTCTGTGGTTTTAGCATCCCAGCTAGTGCCAGTAGCAGGTCCAGCTGTGCTCATTTCTAAGGCGTTTGAGATGTGTAGTCATGTAGCATGCTGTTCTAGTGTCTGAACTTCTTCACTTCCATCAATAGATTGCACTGTCTGAAGTGGTTAAATTACCACCAACAGGTTACCTACACTTTATTGTATACAACATCTGTAAATATCCAGGAAAAAGCTTTGGTAGCTTTTGAAAACAAATTCCAATAGTGTCACTTGCACAGCTGAATACTTGCATGTACACAGAGAGGACACATCAAGGCTATGGGTCTTATAAGCACAGACTCTCATCAGAGATTTGGCCCATTTATATTTGTCCTCTGCGGCCTGAACTACTTTCTTTTATATACTATGTCATATTTTTGGCCTTTTGTCTCCTTTGGAAAGGCAAAAAAATATATCTTATGGAAGTATTAGCAGGATTATCTTATAATCAGGATTATTTTTTCTATTCATTACTTAGACTCAGTCCTGTATTGTTTATTAATGGAGCAGTTCCACTTTAGATGCATAATTAGATTAGATTAGTCAAGTTTGCAGATTATCCCAATTTAATCACTGTGTCTGTGTATCTGCCCAGTCCTTCAGATCTCTGCCTCAAAAACCACTCTCTGTTGACCTGACAGTGGAGGAAGGTCAAAGATTAAAGGTCATCTATGGCTCCGTGTCTGGTTTCCACGCCATCGACGTAGACTCTGGAACACCATACGACCTCTACTTGCCTACACATGTAAGCATCTATTTATCCTACTCTATAAGCAGAGCCTCATTACTTCGGCTAAGGAGGCTGTGTGATTGGTTTGGTTTGTCTGTGTGTTTGTACGTTTGTTAGTAGGATTACTCAGAAAGTTGTGGGATTTTGCTAACAGTGGGGGTTAGCCCATCTTAGAAATGATTACCTTTTAGAGCTAAGCTTGATCTGAATACTGATTTTTGGAAGGATCCTTTCACATCCGAGAAGCAGCAAATGTGGATCTTTCTCATCGTAACTTCTCAGAGAATATCAAGTTAGAGAAACTGAGAGATGTCATCTTGGCATTCTCAAGAACATATGACGAACCCACATCCAGATCATCAGGGGCTCAGTGATGTGGATTTATAGTTCTGGAGAATATATGGAAGAATTTAGTAGCCGTGTAAGGATCTGAGCTGTTATACTGCATCCAGCAATCACTTCATCAGAGGGAAATTAAGGGCCAGGACCTGGAATCCTATCATCATGTTTTTCATACCATACTCATACAGTGCATTCAGTGTGGCGCATAATCCCTATTGAAAGAGGTCACTACTGTCAGTCATCCTGATTTTAAAGGTGTATATCAGGTCTGTGCAGGGTTATAATAGTTTTGGATTTTACATTATAGTTTAGTTTTAGTTAGTTTTTACTTTTTTCCCCTAATTCTGTTAGTTTTAATTAGTTTTCAGAGTGGTTTTGCTCATTTTTATTAGTTTTCATTTTTGGTTTCATGCTTAGTTTTAGTTATTTTTAATTAGTTTCAGTATAAGTTTTTAGTATTTTCATATTTAATCAGGTGTAAGATTCAAGGTGCAAAAGTGACTATTATATAATAAAAACTTGACAAAGATACCATTTAAAGAAATATGCAGCAACCGTTCACAGACACATTGCACTACGTGCTAAATGTGTAACATTAATGACACACATCAACAGGGAGAAACAAAGAAAAATATGAACTCCAAAACTCAAACTCTACAATAGACTCTACAATAAACTTCAGCATCAGTGCAGTAGATTAACAGCACCTACATGTGGTACAAACTCTTTGAAGGAATCAAAGGTCAAATCCTGCATCCTGATGGTTGATGCTGAAGCTGCTTCTGATTTGGAGCTAGCTTGGTTAGATGCTCCTAATTAGACTTGCAGGGTCTTTGCAGCCTCTGTACACAACCTACAGAAGTGCCCCACCTCATGTCTGCATTTATGCTTGTGTGGCTTATGTGTGGTCCCTCACGTCCATTCCGACAGTTTCAGCAGTCTCCAAGGATTTGATGACATTTGTGAGTCCTTGTATTGATGCTTTGACTATTATTCTTGATTGTTATTCTCTGACTGATAAAGCAGCCGGCAAAAAGTAGCCGGAAACGCACAAGGACTAAACAGGTTAATGACAAAATTGTGGGCTGCATGGACCCGACAAGTAGTCACGTTTCTCCAGAGGTGCACGTCAGGTTACCTCGTAGGATCAGAGCGGTTTGTGTAGCTGCCTTGTGCGCTTCTACCAGCGCGGTGAGCGCACGTACGCACATGCACGCACGCAGTTGCCCGATGGCGCTCCCAGCTAAAAAAAAATGATTAAAAAATGATTTCAAATCCATCCACAAGGACTGAGATCCAAAGATACGTGTCACAGAACTGTGAACAGCCCACAAGCTGAATTCAAAATGACTCCTTTGTTCACTGATTATCTACTTTACTCATGATGGATATTCATTGGTCCACCTGGTGTTGAGCAGTAAATTGAAGGCGGTGACATTTACTCAGCATCGTCATTTTGTGTCATTAGCAGCTGGAGAGTCACACTATGATGCAGCAGCAGAGGGAAATGTGAGGCCTGCATGAGCAGGAAATATACAGTAGAAAGCTCAAAGAGACAGTAATGGAGCAGACTTAGGCTAAAGTCACTGAAGGCAAGTGTGAAGAGCAGTGAGGAAAATACGTCCAGCTGCCCACGTGAAGTCTGACTGGGTGTGTGGAAATAAATCAACGCCTGATACTTTTGTTTTCTCTGGTGGATCAGTCAATACCTCCTTTTCTTCTCTTAGTTTCATTCTTAGGTTTTCACCCACACATTCTTTTTTAATTCTGCTTCAGCTTCTCTCTCTTTCTGACACAGGAAATATTTTTGTGCTGCTTTTTTTCCTCGAGATGTCAAATCAACAAAAACATCAGGCCTTGGCTGAATTAAAGACGGTACCAGTGAGGAGGAGTTTAGCAAAACGATTTTCAGACTGAGGTGACCTCTCATGCAGCAGCTTCAGAGGTTAAAAAAGACTCACTGAATGTGTGTTTAATTGATCTCTGGGATTGGACGGAGGATGTCTTATCAGGCAGCAGTGGTAGGAAATGCAGAGTGAAGAGCGTGTGTGTGTGTGTGTGTGTGATTGCAGTTCCTTCGAAAGCTTCTTTAAAAGTACCACGAGCATACCCTTCAGAATAAAAGAAACCACAGTAATATATAGGAACAACTTATGGAAACGTTAGTTAATATAACTCATAGGAAACCAAACTAAAAGTTCATATAATAACTCCAACAGCTTCAGTGAACAGCAGATGGGTCAGTTGAAGGTCCAGACGCATGTCTCAGGTCCTGTGTTAGGCCTTTGCTGGACTTGTTGCTGTTTCTTTAGGACATGACTTTCAGATTCTGTTCATCTGGTGTAGAAATTATTGCACGTTCTTCTTTTGTCCTCCACTTTTCCATTTTCCTCATTTTTGAAGGACACACTGCACACCATGCTGAGATATTCCAGCTCTTTGGGAAGCACCTTGTTGGTGCAAATATTTTTTTATGCTATCTGATTGAGGTATCTTTATTATTTTTCATAGATTCAGCTAAAGAAATGGGAACAGATGAGGTGTTTTTGCAACAGGCTGCTGGTAACAAAGTTTTTAACAATACAATTTCAAACTGGATCAGTTTTCTGCTATGTGTAGACACGATACTGGTTCATCCCTTGTGTTAGGAGCCTTTTACTTCTTGAGTGAATGAGTCATAGTTTGAGATTAAGTAGCTTAATGAACAAAAAAGTGCAAGAACTGATTTTTTTTTTAATTCCACATATACTCGGGTCAGATTGTTCAGTATGATTTAAGTGAGAAACTATAACAAGTGAAAATCAGATTTCCTGATACCAAACATGCACAAATATTTTATATCAAATATTCCAGATGCATATTTATATATATATTATATCGATCAGCAACAGTTCAGTGACCAATAATGAAAACCTTCCTCAATAGTTAATATTTTATTGGCTAATTAATGGCTTTAGTGATCCAGCTGATTAAAAAAAAAATGTTGCTCTGGATTCTGAAATTTTCTGTTGATTCTAAAAGCAACAAAATAAGACTGCAGTCTGTGTATGAATGTGAGAGAAAGAGAAAAAAGGAGAGGAAGAGACGGGTGAGAATACTTAGAAGAAGAAGAAGACTAGCAGGAAGAAAAGAAGGAAAAAAACCTTGAGTTGGGGGGGCTCATCCTGAGGACAGTGATGATGATGATGATGATGATGAATATCCGACCATTGGGGTCCAGTTTCTCCATCTGAAACCGGAGGACTCTGCCCGCAGCTTCTGTTTAGATCTGATTGCATTAAGAATTGATGAGCCGCTGATATTAAGTGTTGGCTCTAAATGGATTTGATGTAAGGAATATAAAACCACAGAGGAGAATTTAATATCCAAAATGTGATGAATGTGGCGGAGGAAGAGCATCGACAGGAAGCCAAACTGAAATCAATCAGGGGTGGAGTGGAAGTGTAAAACAGTGAGAGGGAGACAGCAGCTTGATGATAATACCTGATGCTAACAGCTGGAGGGTAAAAAGATCATTCAGGTAAAATTCAAAAATCAACATTATTTTAATTCTCTTCATGATTGTCAGCTTCAATAATAATAATAATAAAATCACAAAGGTGCTCATTAACACCATCATCTTTTTTGTTATCATTATTGATCGTGATTATTGTTATCATCAGCTTCGCATTCTCAAGTTTGAACTTCTACTGGGGAAACAAAAAATGAAATATCCCAATGTTTTATTTAAAATGTCACATATGTGATCTCATGCCCAACACCTTGAGATCACACCTAACATTGCCATTACTTTAAAGTGAAAAAATACATTTGATCAAATAGAAATACAAAAAAAATACCCAAATTATCTATATAAACATTTTTCTATTAAGAAAAAAGGTAAAGAAATAAATAATTTGCCAAAACATCATCACCTCCATTGTCTCTAATGTTCATCATGACCTTCATGGTCATATTTATGATTGTCATCAGTACTGCAGTTAGCGCTATCTCCATAATCAATATCACCGCCATGATAATCTGTAATGTCACCTTTGTCATCATCTTCACAATACCCATCATGGTCATTTTCATCAGCAACATAACTGCCACCATCATCACCACCATCATCACCACGCCATGACCTACTCTTCCTCTCTGACGTTTGCTGTGTTCGTGTTTTAGCTTCAGCACCATGGACAGCACACGTCCCGTGCGTATGTGTATGTTTGTACGTGTGTGTGTGTGCGTGTGTGTGTGTGTACGTGTGTGTGTGTGTGTGTGTGCGTGTGTGTGTGTGAGTGTGTTTGTGTGTGTGTTCACAAAGTGAACTGATGACTGTTCGACAGCTGAACAAGAGGAATCATGGAGGTGGGTGTGTGACTAATGAGTTAGGGTGAAAGAGTGACAAGAGAATGAGCAGGAGAAAAGGGACGCAGAGATGAAAGAGAGGACAGACAAAAGGAGGAGGTGAATGGAGCGCCGGGAAGAGCGAAGATGGCAAAAACGGAAGCAAGAAAAATCCTATAGAGGCAGGAGAAGCTGAAGCAACTGAAGCCTCGTAGTAGAATCCTGTTAGTACATTTGTTGTGACAGCACTAGGTCTGTAGCTACCGCTGAGGACATGGAAGTCATGCCATCAGTATTTTGGGTAAATCTGAATGTTTCATCTATATGAGAGAGTTCATGTCCTGCAGTTAAAAATGTGCACACGTCAGTATGGCTTAGACCTATCATGCTTATAAACAAACAAACAGAAAACAAGAAGTGAGCACTGACGTCAGTACCTACTGTACGTGAGCCCTTGTGATTTTGAGGGGTGATTAAAAGAAAAAGTATTTACGGTAAGTGCCGAGTCTATCAGTGTTTAATGAAACAGTTTATAGCCTAAGCAAAGCTGGGTTTTGGAGACTGAGAGTCAAGTTCTTGTAATTAATTCCCAACACTAATGCTAAGGTACAGAGATGAAAACTGCCTGCCTAATAGTTAGTAGGTGATCCCATATGAGATAACCAGCTCAGAACTCTGGACACCAGAACACTGGCAGCAGGTTCTCTGGCCTGGTTGGTTGCAGTCGGGGGACTCAGGTTTGCAAATGCTTAACTGGATTAGAAACTGTCGAGTCTAGAGGCTAGACGAACACCGCAGGCTCTATTACTACTGTAGAGTAGCTGTGTCAAACTAACATCGACACAAACGTGCGGACCCAAGACTGCAGAAGAACACTGCACCACCATGAGATGATGGATCCTGTTCACTTCACCAGCCAGCAGCTTTAATGTTTTGGTGGGATGCATGTGTATATTTCCCAAGCAATGATATCAGTTTACATTTATATCAGTCAGACCTTAAGTTAGCTCCTAGATTTAAATCAGAAAATGTGTCACAAATCTTTATGCACTTCATTTTGTTTGACATTTGTGGTATTTTGTGATTCAACTGTCCTTTAAAAAGACATAGCATTCCTCTATCGAAATTTTATACTTTGCAATTTAGAAAGGGCTATAACTTTTAGTAAATTACATTTACAATAAATAAAATTAGCTAATTAAATACCAAAAGAAGGACACAAATAACACATACAGGCTGTGAATGTTTGAGATTTTTGTGGTGTCCTACCCACAGCCATGCTGATGCACGGTTTCCCGCAGCAGCAGCACCTAGCCAAAAGTATACTGACGTACTTAAAAGAAGTCAGTTTGTGCAGTAAGCATACATAAAAGGACAAAAAAGAAGTTCATAAAGAAACTTATGAGTGTTACTAAACATATTTTCTCTTTCCCGAGCACACACACACACACACATACACACACAAAACTGAGCGAACAGTGAGTGCAGTACTGGGAGCTGATCAACGCTTGATTATCTTTCCCCTAGTGCAGCACACCCTAAGCAGAATCAAATCGGATGACTTCATTAGCATATCATCTGCATAATGGCTCAACCAGAGCAGGGGCATTTGCCTGCAACATGGCTTCTACCATGTCTCATTCTGAAGGGGGG
This sequence comes from Bujurquina vittata, assembly GCA_015106715.1. Lineage (NCBI taxonomy): Eukaryota > Metazoa > Chordata > Actinopteri > Cichliformes > Cichlidae > Bujurquina > Bujurquina vittata. The sequence goes on from VUQK01001622.1 coordinate 13,015, forward strand.
TGGGGGGCTTCTTTTTGAGTCACATGGATGCTTTAGACGTCTCAACAGTGCAGTTAATTGAGGGCACGATTATAAAAGAAAAATCTGACTGAGGATAATTTCTCTGCATTGTGCACAATCTCTGGAGTTACTGTGTAGCCAATTATCATCCTCTCTGAGGCAAATTAAACACGTGGGCATGGATGTTTGTGCAGCCAATATTAATTGCCTGATTTTTTTTTTCTATTTTAGCACTCTGAATATTTCTCTTGCAATTTGCTCATGTAAAGAACCTGTGACGCTGATCTGATCAAGCAGAATTTAGCTGATTGTGTCACAGAAAGGGCAACCAGGTCCTCGCCAGTGTCGCGTATTTTGTTTCAGTCATGCTGGCCTAATAAGACACCAAATATTATCAAAACTCTCAGAATATTTCTTCCCAATGGCGCCACATTAAAGGTTTTTTATTCTTAATCTAACAAAACTGCCTTTCATATGAAAAAAAACCTGTTTTTTCATTTCACCTTTTTAACATTTAATATCGCTTGCTTTGTAAATCCAAAGTTAATAGAAGGCACATTTCCATTAGCTCACTGCCGTCGTGGTGCATGGGTCAAAGTTTCAGCAGCCTGAATAGAACATGGTTTTTAAATCGAGAGAGTGCCTTTATGCAGTCTTCTGCATTAGAAATTTCAAGTAGCAAACGCATGGCATGAGCACTACACTTTGCACACATCACACACACAAGCGTTCCTACAGACACGTGCAGATCTGATTCTGATATTGTGAAAAAGCAATTAAACCTAATAGGTGTAAAGACTGAGGGTGCAAACGAAACAGAAACAGGGGAAAAAAGGAGATTTAAAAAATGCAAAAAGTACAAGGTCAGACTGTGCAATGCTCAAAGAAACTTAAAATAAGCAAGAGCTGCATCTCAGGCTCTGCAGGCCTCAGTTAGCATGTTAAATGTTAAAGTTCATGACAGCACGATTAGAAAAAGACTGAAGAAGTGTGACATAGTTGGATGGTATGCCAGGAGAAAGCATCTTTTGTCTACAAAGAACATGGCAGCAGTTTTGCAAAGTTGCATCTGAACAAATCACGAGACTTCTGGAACAATGTTCTTTGGACTGATGAGACCAAAGCGGATAATGCACAAAATCATATTTGGCAAAGCAAAGCATATCAGAACAAATCCCTCATACCGACTGTCAGCACAATATTGAAGGGGTGATGATTTGGGCTTGTTTTGCACCCACAAGACCTGTGCACTATGCAGCCAGGGAGTCGATCACAAACTCCTCTGTATACCAAAATATGCTAGAGTCAAATGTCAGGCTGTCTGTCTGACAGCTAAAGCTTGGCAGAAATTGGGTCACCAAATCTAGAGCAGAATGGCTGAAAAAGAAACAGAGTCACAGTGCTGCAATGGCCCAGTCAATGTCCAGACTTCAGCCTGACTGAACTGCTGTGTATAAATCAATGCCCCCAAATGTCAATGAGCTACAGCAACACTGTGAAGTAGAGTGGGCCAAAATTCCTCCACAACGATGTGAGACGTTGATAAAGTCACATAGAAAATATTAGTTCAAGTTACTGCTGTTAAAGGTGATTGTAGAAGCTATTAAATCATGGGGAATACTTCATTTCTCAGAGGACTGCATAGAGTCCTATGAAAATAATCTATTTCTTTGTGTCCAACACACTGCATAAAGCGGAATAGGATACCAGATAGTTGATGGGGGCAACAGTTTGAGCTGGCATGTGCACAGATGCTCTACATTTTCATTCTAATTGCAAAATGCAGAAATTTAAATCAAAAAATAGTCGACAATTAGAAGATTTTTTTAGACAGAAACCCAGGTAACAATTGATTAGCCTGCTGCTTTGCTTCTTGGGGGCTTCTAATATAGCAGGTAAATGTTTATGAATGCAGAAAGTTTAAAAAAAAAATCTGCTTTCCAGATTGCATTTTGACATACAGTACATTCCCAGGTCTCCCTCTTCCCATTCTCCTTTCAGATTGCAAAAGAACTCCATAGACCTTCTGATACAAAAGGTCTTGACCCTTGTCTACACATTTTAACATATTCATATGCAGATATCTGATTACAGACGTTAGTAAACCAGTTACATAAATAGAAGGGCACTCAGTAAAAACGCATGCCTCCCCCACCCAAATGTTCTATGTGCTGATACTGCGCTGCAATGTTGTCATACATAATTTATGATGATAAATTACTAGATCACAAAGACTAGAAATTTGTTTTATGGGCTTTTAAAAACTGTAAAATATATATTTTTTATTTTAAAAATGAGATCCTTATGAAGAGATAATGGCATATATATAATCTGGATATATTTTATTCAGTTTATGAATCCTCTAAAAAAAACAAACGAAAAAAGAAAAACAAACATTTGCTTTTTCCAAGATATTAATTGCATGTATGTGATTTTTATGTAGGGTCTGTAGTTCACTTTGTGTGACTGACAGTATTTTAATTTATAATAGAAAAAGACAATGAATTGTCAACGGTAATTATTATAATATATGAATATTTATAAAAAGTTTAACTAGTTTTGGCTGAAACCTTTTTGGTTTACATTGTTAACAGACAGACAAACAAACAAACAGGGTAAAAACATAATCTCACTCCACCTACCGGTGGAAAAATCTGGAAAAATAATGGATCTTTGTATATGTTGGTACAATATCTCTCAAACCACATGGCTGGGAACACGTCAGGAAAGAGCAGTCTGTAACCATCACTCAAATTTGCTGTACGCTGCAGTTTTCTATTAAATATTTCACCAGACTTTACTGAAAGTTTCCCAACCTAATGATTTTTACAAACAAACAAAAAAGATAAAATAACCACCTTAGCCAAAGACAAACAGAAATGGGGAGGCAGAATTAAACGAGAGGAGAGAGAAGGAAAAGAAAGAGGCACCGTGCTAAAGCAGCAGTTGCTGCATTCCTAAACCGTTCTGCTGCCATGTTTGTTTACCTTCTCCCTGGTGTGAACATCTATGCATGGCTGCAGCCATCACATCTACACATGTCACCCGTCTGCACAATCACACAACGCTGCACAAATGCGCTCACTCCTACATATTCCTAAGCCTTCCTGCGCTCATACTTAGACTCTCACAATACAGCCCTTCAAGCCACATCTTAACCTAGTTCTTCGCATAAATCCCACTTGTAAGATTTGAGACACTTCACAAACAATACACAGCATTCCTTAGATTTCAGCCCAGTGTGTGCTACTACTCCAGTACTTTTTTTTTTTTCCTTACACGAGATATGATTTGGCCCATTTATGATAGATTTACTGAGCCTTGCACGTATATCTTTCATTTTGCAGATGTATTGGGTTTTTGTAATGTGTT